>JAVQJF010059740.1:0-22412 GCA_036023855.1 Gadopsis marmoratus
GACCAGTCCAGGGTGTTTCCTGCCTCTCGCCCAATGTTAGCTGGGATTGGCTCCAGCCCCCCCCTGCGACCCTTCGGGATAAGCAGTCTGGTTAATGAATGAATGAATGAATGAATGTCTGTATCTCGCACACAGTTGATTGACAAAAAAGTTGACTTTGACTGACTTTGACTTTGACTTGTACATGACTGCATCACTAATAATAATCCAGTGATATTATGTATATTATACATTCTGCATAATGAGCACTTTTACTATGAGAACTATATTTTGATGCTAATATTATTGTACTTTTACTTAAGTGAGATTTTGAATGCAGGACTTTTACTTGTAACAGTATTTTTACACTGTAGTTGTGCTACTTCTTGATTACTTCTTCCACCACTGCCTCTTCATCGCTCTTTAGTCCCCACTCGTCTTCTGAGGATTTATTTTTGGCCTGGCAGGTTGTTGTAGGGGTTCTCGAAGGTGTCCAGGCTGGTAGTAAGAGTAGTCCTGCTTAAGTGTTTATGATCATTATTGCCACGGTTCCTCTCTTCTGAGTGGCTGGTGTTGTAGTAGTAGATGAACAGGAAGAAACCTGCCATGTAAAGAAAGATGGTCACTCATAAGGACAAGTTGAGCCTATGAAATGTCATGTATTTTTAGTTTGTTTCTACTCATTGCAAATGTAATACATAGGTGGGATTTGTTTTCACAGTCATCCTGCCTTAGGACACAGAGCAACATTAGCATTCATCTGGAGTCGTGTCCCCGGACAACTGCTGAATTAAGTTCAATATTCATACTCTCTTTTAACTTTTCTTTGGTCTCCACCAACTCCTGAGGGAAATATCTGGTCCTTCAGCTGCAAAATGCTCCACTTGCATTCACCAGCTAGTTGCTAATTTAGTCTGTATGCCGTTTGGTGCTGAGCAAGTTGCGAACAGTGAATTCAAGAGAGCATTTTGCTTAACTGCTGCAGCTGCAAATGATGCAGATGAGAGGTGTAAAAGCCAACCACAACAGTAAAGCTGTGGGCCGTACAGTTATATATTTGCACTTCATTTCATCTGTTGTTAAACATTTTTTATCCTGTGAGTAAAGTAGTAAAAATCTACCTGCATGAGCAGCAAGTATTAAATAGGATTAATTGTAACAAAGCCATACATTTAAAGATTATTATTTAGAAATGCTGGATCACTTCCAAGCTGATCACAGTTGTCAATACCTTGGAAAGAATTCAAGACCGTGAAAATGTAGTAGGCGGGGATCCGGAGCACACCGTAGGCGAAGAAGGCAAAACCCCATGTGATACCCAGCAGGCAGCACAGTCCCATGACGGTTACAATACTTTTGCCATTTCTGCTGATTTGCAAGTTGCCTGCTTTGGTTCTCTTAAGGCAAAAGAGCCAGGACAGAATGATGATGAAGGTAGTGAAGGTGAAGAGGAAGACCAACACATAGTAGCCTATGTTGACAATGTAGTGGACGTCAGTGTCTGTTATCCAGCACCTTGGAACAGTCAGACGTGACATTAAAGGAAAGGAAACGTGGCTCTATTGTACGATTTTGTAAATTAAATATATAATCAGCAGACTTCAAAGTGATTTGCCAACTCACATGGTCACGTTTTCTTTAGAGTCACTAGTCTGGATGACTTGTTCACCATATTTCCCTAAGATGAGCAGGACAATCACAAACACACTCGGCACTACTGGAAATGGAGAAAGAAAGTGAGCGATAACCAACTAGGCTAACCACTGAATTCATGTCCTCGGTCAGGTCAAACAGCAGAAAATGATGATGTGTACTCACCCCAAGTGGTAATGGAGACTTTGAGAGTGTAGTGACGGATTACAATACTGCCCCCCATGAACAGCTGCAGGCAGAGGTGGAAGGCCTGCGCAGCAAACCAAGAGAAGGTGGCCAACATGCAGTAGTGCATGAAAGCCGCCATGCTTATACAGCCCACAGTGCTGTTCAGATTTGCCACGTAGTTGTTGATCAGGAAAGTGAAGTTAAGTAGGAACATGGCTGACACCAGGTGGATGAGAATCCTTGTGGATTTACTGGCCTTGGTCCTCCTGTGAGGAGAGGTAAACAGAGATGTCATATTATGTTAGATTTATCTTTTGGGCAACTTTATGATTTCTAATATTTTTTATGCTTTGAATAAATAATGATATGTGTCTCTGTACATTGTTCAACCAATATATCTGGCAAAAATGACAAACATTCACTGGTTGGATGTCAACAACCAAATAAACAGTTATACAGTATATACTGTATATAATATATATACATACATCACTATATTACAGTGATGATGATCAGTGTGTAAGAGGTCTTCACACAGAAGTTGTTTTTTTCCAAATAAATGGAGAAGCCCGAAATAAAGCGTTCAGATGAGCTTACCAGAGGTGGAATATAACCAACATTTAATCAGTTACTGTACTTAAGTACAAATTTGAGGTATTTGTACTTGAGTATTTCCATTTCATGACACTTCTACTTCTTCTCTACATGCACCTACATTTATCTGAGGGCTGTAGTTTCTACTTACTTTACAAATCATGATTTTACATTCAAATTATTTTTGAAATATGATGCTTTGTAAAAGATTTAACTACCCAACAGTATATACAAATTCAACAATAAGTCGATGAAGTAATAAAAAAAAAGATTCATCAGCAACTGTTTTGATAACTGATAAATTGTCATTTTTCATGGTTTCAGCTTCTCGTCTCACTTCCATGTCTTAAGTTACAGGGACTTTCAACAATTTTGAGGTTTGGACTGTCAGTCGGATAAAGTCATTTTGAGCTCTGGATAATTGTGACGGGCATTTCTTACACCGTATTTCCATATGTTTTACAAACCAAACAATAGATGGTCTATTTAAGTTATAATAAGTACAGTTATTTCCATAGCACTCCCACAATGAAGCTACTATTTAACATCTCATTTTCCTACTGCAAATGGTTTGACATTTTACCTGCCACAGTGTTCTACTGTCCTGTAAAGCGGCCTTATTTACATGTGGAACAACACGTTTAACGAGATGTTTTCTTGGTTTACTTGTATTACCTTAATGTTTTATACTATTGCACTCTTTGATGCTTGCTTTATACTTTATAAATAGTTAGGATAAAGACTCAAGTCATTGAGTGTGTCAGTCATTTGGAGTATAAATGTTCATCTACTTCAATTATACTAATTGGGATTGAAACCAAGATGTCTCTCTAATTCCTCTTTTGTACAGGAAAGATCTCAGTATGTATGGCATCTAAATAAGAAAACGCAGCAGACGAATCACCTGAATACTCATATCTCTACAGGTTTGAACAGCCTGGGTGAAAGATGGTTAATTTTCTGCAGTTAACTTACAACCCAAATCAATTTTTTTCGGACTAGTATATAAAATGTGACCAATTTTACAACAAAGATGCATTTCTTATTTTAAATATATATGTATGTATATATTATTACTGCTTGTTTGAAGAAGGCTTCGGAATAGCAGCCATTCCTTGATTTTGGAAATAATGGTGACGCGGTATTCTGCGGGCCGTCATTTCCTGGAGGTTTCTTGCAAAGAACTATTTAATCTGAAAATAATCACAGAGACAAAGTTCTGCTTTCTTCACCTCAGAAGGAAATGCCTGAAGAGGACTATGCTGAGGAAGAACATGGACAAGCCGCAGCCAACCTGGGTGATGATGGTGAGGTTATTCAGGTCAGAACTAGAGATGGTTTCATTAGGAGGAGCCTGCAAAGAGAAAAACATGTAACACTTGAATGCACTTTGTCACCGTCATTGGTAAACAGGATGGTTTATGATGAACTCCATTGCAATCAGCCAAGATGGCCATACAGTGGAGTGTCCAAATATTTGTATTCCACTGAGAATGTACATCATGACAATATTACAGAAGAGATCAAACACACCATTAAGATAGCAAAAAATGTCATATGCGAACACTGGCATGTTATGTTGTCTCCATCTGTTATTGTCAGACATCCGTCATCAGTCCAGTTTGGTTTGCTTCCTAAAAGGCAGGAAGAGAGCATGAAAACAGTGCAGAGCATTTGAGTGACGAACGACAACAAGACTTGAGCATCATTTCTCCAGCCAGTCAGGTTTTATCCAATTTGCCTCAATGTCACCAGGAATTTAGCTCATTATAGATGCTTTGGTACTCGTGGTGAGAGTAGTACATTTGTGTGATAAATACCTTCACCATTCCAAGACTGACAAGATGGAATTCCTTCCTGTAAAGAAAACAACAGAACCGCATTACAATGGTGCTCTTGGATGGCAAACAGACTCAGCGAAGTACAAATAGCATGCATTTGATGATGCACCTACTTGTTTCACATTACAAAAATTGATGGCTAGTTTGTCTGTGAGATTGCTGATTTTGATTCCCATTTCCACGGCTAAAACCTCATTACCTAAAACAGTGCTGTTCATCTCATCCTGAAAAAAATGGAAGAAAATAGTAACGTGATCATGCCATGTAAGTGCATCTACAGCATCACTGAAGGTGAAACGGAGATATTTTTCTCACCTTAGACAGATTGGTGAATTGGAGAACAACCACAAATGGTACAGTAGCGTTCATAAGGACAGCTTTTTCGAACGCTTCTTTAGGCACGGTGATAGATCTTGAAAATGAAGCCAGACTATCTGGACTGTCTATAATCTGCAAGAAAGAGCATGAAAAGGTGTGTTGTCAAAACTGTGGACAATGCAGTTTTAATGTCTAAAGAGATACGCAACTATTCACTTGTGTCCATTTATAATCCAGGAAAATGACTTACTATAACACAAAATTACTTAGCTTTTTTTGTTGTTTTTAAAATGAAAGATATTGATATTTTCATGTGATATGTCGGCACTGAGGAAAGTATTGAATAAGATTATAAATGCTTCAGTAAATGTGTATACATGAGATTGGTTAAGCTGGGTGACATATCCTAAAAGCTTTTGTTAAAACCACTTGCAGTAATTCATCACCCTCAAGTTAGCAGGTGGCTGAGACAATCATCTCATCCAAACACATACTGTTACTCTTAAGTCTCTAATGAGAATGTTACTCTGTTGGCACAGCACATGTATGAAGGTCAAACAGAAGTAATGCACCCACACTCATGCTGTCATTTGGAGATATATAAGCAAAGGACACTTCTTTTATAGCCACTGGCTCCGTTTGTCTGACTAAGACACCCGAGACTCCTTCTCCCAAAGTCAGTGCAGCTGAAGACACGTTGATGGAGGCGGCGAGCTTGGACATGTTGTCCATAACTTTACTGTCAACAGATGAAAGAATGTTCATGTCCAATACATGAGGTAGCATGCATGCAAATCTGTAATCAGCATTGTTTGGAGACAATTATTACTTATTGTTTGTAAAATAAATCAAGTAAAAAATACAAAGGTCAAAACCTGAATATATATACAATAGCGTGGTAGCCTAACAAACTTTCCCTGTTTTAATGTCAATGCTTAAAGGAATAGTTTGAGTTAAGGAGAATTCAAACCAAAGATTCCAGACGAGACAAAACCGTTTTAGAACACGTTTTTTTCAAGTAAAGTTGCAGTGGTGTGATCTTGCCCGTATCAGCTCGACTCAAGGTGGCTGGTGGCGTCACCTGCGGCTCGGTTTGTCAAATTGCAAGCAGCTGGTTTTAGAACGTGAGGCGCGTTACCTGTTTCAGCAGCCAATCAGCTCGTAGCAAAGTCAGCCGGTCATCTCGTCCAACTCGTTTTTTTATGTTTCGCCGTTTCATCAACACCAGAAATGCTACTGTAGCAAGTAACTCAATATCACGACGCTCATTCATATTTTAAGATGCTAAAAAATATTTCCAGCTACAAAAATGCCTGAAAAGGCGGCTGTGAGAACATAAGTACAGAGAGTAGTTGCTATGGAAACAGTACAAATGGTAGCTACACTGTACCCTCTGGTCACAGTGGTGTAAGCTGGCAGGTTTCAGAATATAGTTGCAAGTTTCAACTCAGCTCATCGTGAATCTTTGGTCTGAATTGGGCTTTAGGTGTGAAGACCAAATCCACTCTCATGTCTGTGGAGGTGATTAGCTTAGCTTAGCTCAGAGACTGGGAGCAGGGGGAAACAGCTAGCCTGGCACTAAGGTAAAAAAAGAATCTGCCTAATGGCGCCTCTAAAGTTTACAAATGAACACATTCTATCTTGTGTGCTTAATCCATACACATTCAGAAAAGAGTTTTTCTGATGTAATCATTTCTTTGTGAACAACAGCGGGTAGCAGTGACTTGTAGCAGTGAGTCTTGTGGACACCGTGAGGTCTCTGGGCAAATTGTCATTTCTGTTAATTAGTGAGCTTTCGAGGTGTTGGAAGGCAGATTTTTAAACTTAACACAGAACCAGGCTAGCTGTTTCCACCTGCTTCCAACCTTCACGCTAAACGAAACTAAGCTCCACGGCGGCATTGATCTTCTCAGCTCACTCTCAGAAATAAAGTGAATAGTTCACTTTATTGCATTTATTTGTCACACATATTTACTAAGATTTCTAATTAATAACCTTTAAAAAATTAACGGATCATGACTTACGCAGCTTGGGCAGCGTTGAGTTCTTGTCCATTTTCAATCGTTAACGTTAAATTTAACTCTTTAAGGTAACTAGGACCAAGTTCAATGTCAGGCTGTTTCACTGGTTGATTACAGTTGAGACATTGTTTGTTGGTCGCTGTTATGTTGATGAAGTACCTGTCGTTGAACTGTTGACCTGAAAGGAAGGGACGGCGTTAGCCAGCATTTTTGACAACTTGAAAGCTCCTGTCATTTTAATTAATTAGGTCATCTTTTTCTTATTAATTCATTCCACTACCTTTCGCTAAATCAAACACCTGTAAGCTACAGTAGTACGTAACAGTCTGAGCCAGTGTTTGCAGCATGATTAACATGTTGTATATTACATTGCGCACTCATTGCTATCATCAAAAGGCCAGAAGTTATAGAAATGTGGAGCAAATCTGCAGGAGCAACATTTACACATTATTTCTTTAGCTTCTCTGAAGGGAACTTACCAAAGCTGCTGCAGGAGGTTTTACTGTAAGTAGAGTGTTGACATGTGGTCCCTGTATTCAAACATCTAACCTGGCAGGAATCTATTGATGGAAACACGGTCAGAATCTAGTGGGCTACCCATCCACAGCAAAACAGAAATATAAGACAAGTGGGACAAAGCTATAGAGGCATACGACTTCATAAAGTAAACATGGTCGAATTAATATTTAATATCTTCATTAAAAGAGACTTGATTTAATTATTTATTTCTTTTTGTCAGTTAATTTATACAGACTGAAGTGTCCAAAGACGTCAGCTTACCTGTGACAGTTTGATTGAAGACACAAGTTGAACCTGGATTATGAGAGAAATTTCTATTAACAGAAACAAATCGTCGGCTTTTATGTTTTCATTTTGTGGCGGTCGTAACATTGAAAAATGACATTGGAAAATATAATATGTAATGTCACCTGAGAGGGCTGATAGTGTGGCGGAGCAGTTTGTGCCTTGCAGCACATACAGTTGCAAATTCTTGCTGATATGCCATTGTGTAATCAGCAGTAGGTAAGAACCATCCTCGTTCTCCATTAAAGGCCACAGCTCATTCCCTGTAAATGCTAATTAAAAACAGAAATACAGCTGGATTTTTATCTTGTTGAAATGCTGTGAACTTTGAAAAAAAAATCCAGTATTTCGTGAGCGTAACAAGTTGGTTGTACTCACTTCCTCCTGGTCTGTTTTTCTGCAGAAATATTATGCAACGGTCTCCTACTGGGAGGTAAAAAAATCCAGCCTTTTTTTTAATGTCATTTAGTAATTTAATACAACTCTTAAATCTCTTGCATACTTTTACACAATATTTTACAGCAGTGATCCGAAAGCCTAGTAGTCCATATACATAATGGAATATCTACAAATAATAAAATCTGAATTCTTTATTGTACTTCAGTGGATACACAAGAGATCTGTCCTGCTCATTTAGTCTAGACTGATCCCAGCATGCACTGAGAGAGACAGACAGGTACACCCAGCACAAGTTACCAGTCTACTGCGGGGACAAGGGGTCAGGGTGAGCTTGAAACAAACTAATCCGAGGTCAAAAGTGTTTACAGCTGTTCTGAATGACCACACTCGGAGGCGGGTTGAAATTCCTGTCTCAATAGAGAGGGGCATGACACAATAACTACTCGCTAATACAGCCCACAAAATTACAGGGTATTAATAAAATACTTACTGGGTACCTATAGGTACAAGGAAAGAAGCACAGGGAATAAGGGCGTAACTAATATGCATTCAGGGGCTGTGTAGCATTTCTGTTCCCCATAATTTTAGCATCATTTTATAACATCAATATAGCTATTATACAGCTATAAAGGTACACCCCTCCTCCCAGACTTAGCATGAAGTTTTGTTCCCAACAATAGTAAAAAAGATAAAACTGTGTCAACAAAAACTGAACATCACAACCGTCATGAAGGTAGAATTTATTGCAGGCCTGTTGTATTAGACTGTGCTAGTTTATCGAGGTGTACCAAATAATCTGTCAAGTGAGCGTACATTAATAATAATGGGTACGCCATATTAAAAAATCTTTGCTCCATAATTTACCAAAGTATTTTTGTAAATATATCATAATTTATGAATGATATAATAATAATCCTTCAACAATGCTGTATTTCATAATGTTATCATATGATTTTTATATAAAATCTTATTCTGTATAGTAACCAGTGAATACATACAAGAGAAATAGAAGTATAAAGTAGAATAAAATAGAAATACTCAAGTAAAGTAAAGGTACCTCAAGACCATACGAACAACATACATTAACTATATATATATGTATATATATATATATATATATATATATGAAACACAAAACAACAAAAGGAAAATTTTAAGATAATGTATTAAGATTTTTTTTATCCCAAGATGTATTTATTTTCTTTCTTTTCATTTTTTTAAAGTGTTTCCCTCATTGCTTGCATGCTTTTGGCCATGGTGTTACCTTTTTGGCTGCTTTTCCTGCTTCAGTCATACAGGGTTAGTGTGAGTGTTGAGTGCACGCTAGCACACCAGCCTAGCGTACCCTGTTGAAATGGCAGGAATATTTTCAGACTGACAGGCCAGAGTTGCACTGGTGATGCATAGATCCCATTGTGTTTAAAAAAAATCTTGAATTGTGTTAAAGTCTAGAATTTCACATAGATTCTAGGTGTGGTGTTAACTAGAATGAAGAGTCCGAAGGCTCTGATCTGGTCCTGTTGCATTTCTGTGCTGCCTCTTTCCTCCTCTTCCTCCTCCTCTCTTTTTCACTGTGGGGGGTATTTTGCCTCTCGTCTGCTCCTCTGTGTGTGATTCTTCTCCCTGTGAACACTTATGGCTGTCATCCTCCTTTTCCTCACAGCTTTCATGTTTATTTATCCCCTCCCACACTCTATATGTCATGCTTCCTCATCTGCCTTTGGGTATCTTGCCCCTTTCCCCCTCTTCTACAAGGAGCGGTCATGTTCTTTCTGTATCAGCTCCTGAGAGAAATGCTGCTTCTTCCTGCTACTGGCGATGCTGATCTGACAGCCTGATATTCTAACAATGTCATGAAGGTCAACATATTCTGTACAATGATCAAGTTGGAAGGTTATACATAACTTTAATAAATAAATCGTGCCAAAAACCTTGCCTGTTTTTGTTGTTGGTTTTTATTTTTTAAGCTGTATTTTGTATGTGACACCGCAGATATTTTGAATCTTATGAAAATATTTCAAATGACCACATTGCCAGGCTGCTACAATGATGGTCAGTAAAACATTTGACTTGAACACTACTTGTTGGATGACAGTTTCAGTAATGGAGAAATGATTGAAGACCATTTTTTTTCCCACTTAAAGCTTGATGGGGACGATCAAGGACACCCGAGCATTAGTCATGATAGATCAGTCGAGTGTCTTAAAAAAAAAAAAAAGAAGCCTATCCTTGAATTTTTACACACTCTGTTGTTAAAACTAATCATTTTTGATCCAAGTAACAAAGAAATGTTCACTTATGCTATTAATCTATAAACTTTAATAACCAATCTATCAGATCATAACTGCAGGCTACTCACCCCATTTTCTCTCCTGGTTGAGTTATAGCTCCTGATAAAGGCACTCATTGATTTTTGTGACTATATTTAAACCTACTGGTCATAATGTATATATGTACTACATGTGTTGACCTCTTGTATCCGATACATTTTTCAGATGTCAGTTTCTCATCATGTTATATTCCCTGATGAGATGTAAGATTTTATGATACTGTGTAACATGATTCTCCATGTACCTGGGAATTTAATCTCTCCTAATATAATTGCTTTTTACAGTGTGTCATTTCCTAATTGTAATTCATTAATTTAGCTAAAAATAACAGTTTTAGGCGGCAACCATGTTAGCAAACACTAGCCTATTTACACATCCCAACAGGCACGGAGGATATTACCATTCGTTTTGGAGTCATGTTTCTGGCCACCTGGCAAATGAAAGTCCAATATTTGCTCTCCTTTTATCTCTGTCTTTGGTCCAGAAATGTGAAGAATGAGGGAAACATTTGGCTCTTTATCTGCTACGTGTGTATCTGCTAGCTAGCTTTTAGTTGCTAACTTTGCTGTTTGGTGCTTGGCAGGTAGGTACAGTTGGTTTAATGGAGCCTTTTCACTGGAAAGAGCTGCGTACTGAGGCTGGAAACTACGCTGATGCTGATTATGTGATCATAATCAGTAAAGTCTCCTCTAACTTTCTTGCTAGGCCCGAATTCATTAATTTATCGAAAATTAACTTGGTTACTAAATACTGACCTTTTTTACTAAATGTTTTATATTTAAGTGTCCAACATGTGGTCTGCGTGCCCCATCGAACCTGCTGGTTTATAGTCTGAAATGATGAGCTAAGGTAAGGTTTTGTCAGCCCTTGTTTTTAGTTATGTTTTTCAATGACAATATGAATAAAAAGTAAATTTGGAATTGGCTGAAACTGCAGTCTGAGCATATAGCAAAGGGAACGTGGTATACATTGTTGTTGATGAAGGGTATACTGTGTACGTGAATGAGCTGTTTAATAATGTGCATTTACTCAGAAAGTCATGTGCTACTGCCTCTTGCATTGTGACTTGCAGAGATTCAGGGCTTGAACGTTGGACATTTGAAGGAAGATCTCTTGCCTGTGGGTAACCAGAATTGAATGACGATCCAATGTTTTTGCATGTTTTCACCTGAAGCCATTTCAAAATTGAAAACGGGGTTGAACATTTTGACAACGTCAAGACATTTTGGAGCATTTCAATTTGGCCACTCTTAGTCAGACGTCAAGAATTTCCCTTTTGACCTTAACAGACTGAAATGCTTTTTGTGGACATTTGGCAGCACTAAATGTCAGGAGGGTGAGTGTTTTTAAAGGAACCATTAGAGAGGTTTGATCAGGGACTCTGGAGAAGGTGATGCTCATTACCAGCAGGTGGCAAACTTCCACCATTAAACATCAAGTCAAGAAGACCCACCCTGAAACCTGCAGTGACATCAGTGTTTTAAATAACCCAGGGCACCTATTGATTTTCCAGATCCATTTGACTCTAGTGTCTGACAAATAAATGGACTAAGAAATGTACCCTCCTTAATGAGACAAAGCTGTGGTCAGGAGGATCCCACAGAGGACTGTGCAGCATTTATTGTGGGTTTACTGCTACCTACAGTAGCGGAGTCACATCAGTGTTATGCCTGGCAGGGGTTTTGCTTTGTGTGTCTGAATGCCTCACAGTCTGAGTGACATGGTCCCTCTTTTCCTCTCTCCGTCACCTTGACTGTAGGCATGCTGCAGTGAGACGGAGAGAGGAGAGGGACTGGCACGACAGAGGAAACCTTATGAGGAGACAATGAGAAGCCAGACAAGGTACGAACAGGATAATGATGAAGAAGAGGGAGAAAAGATGAAGAGTAGCTAATGGAAGGGAAGAGGCGAGGGACAGACAGGGGGAAGATGAAGAGAGGACAGAGGGAGAAGGTAATTGATTGTCTCGTTTCTCCACATGGACCTAATTGGAGGGGCGAAGACAAAGAGGAGAGAGGTGTCAGTCATATCAGAGCCTTTCAGGAGGGCAGCTCGTGTCAAGCTCCAGTGAGACGAGCTGTCCCCCTCCTGTCCCTCAGCTAAGCAGGAGAATGAAGCTTTATCCTTTTGGATGGATCCAAAATTGGTCCCGTGTACAACCAAAACCAAAGACCTGCAATGTTGCTTTTTTATTAATTTTCACCCACCAGGCCTTTCAAGTCGTGTCATCCTTTAAATATGGTATAAAACCGAGCAGAAAACATTCACCCACATGTTTTTCAGATGCTGATTTGCATACATTTCTGGATGCACATTCCAGGCTGAAAAAAAATCAAGTTGAGCATTTGATGTACCTGTACCTTTACCTGATGCTGTGCTGTGCAAAGGGCTGTTGTGGATGATTATGGTGGAGCGCATCGTTTTGGTTGTTGCCATGGAGCTTAATTCTAAGATAAGGATGCTTGACTAAATAACTCACCTGTGACAGGAAACAAACAGGGAGAATTGTTCCCCAAACAGCTTTTCCATCATCGAACTCTGAACAGCAGTGCATAGAAGTGAACTGGAGTTCCTAAACCTGCACACACGTATATATGTGCGTGCTTCTGTCCTTTAAGAGTTTCTCATCAATATGCTAATGCATCCATAAGTGCGTCTATTACCATTCTGTTTCAGGTCATATATCTACACAGCGACTTGTCTGCCTGCAGACACTGTTCATCCTGCATCACTGTGTAGAATTGAATCAAACTCTATTGTTGCTGCATGACTGGTTGCTACAGCCGGCGTTGTCACATACAGAAATATTCAGTTCCACTATACTCATGTTAAAACTTGATGTTTCCACTCTGCCTGGTTCTCTATTCTGCATGCTTCATTTTACATCAATATTCTTCCATGTCTGCAGCAGGACGCACCCACTCGGCATTCCTGAGCTGCTTTTTGCACTGATATACGGTCAATCACCAGCGCGATCAGCAAGATTGAGTGAGGTCAAACTTAAGATCAGTCAACAAAATAATTAGTTGTATTCCTCCAGTACGTCTGCGTAGCGTTTCTTGCAGAGTCACAGCGGGGTTGTCTCCCTGTGCAATAAATCACTGTCTAGTTGCATGGTGCTCATCAAAGACTATTATATTTCAAACTGTGGAGGAAATAAGTAAAGAAGAAAATAAAGTGGACTGCTCCTAAAAAAGTTGAAGTAAATCAGCTATTCAGTGATTTATGGCCGTGGCTATTCTTTTTTTTTTTGGCGAGGAGGAGGATGGGGGGAAAAGGGAAAGTCTTTGTAACTGTTTGTCAAACTAGAAAAATCAATTTGTTCTTCTCCCCTAAATGTAAATATTAACAATATTAATATACCAGTCACTTTCAAACACATGTCATACTCATGCAAGGACATTTGATGATTCCTTGTAACATGGTAACCTCAATTGTAACCTGTTTCCCAAACGGGAACCCCTGACCTTACAGGAATGATTTTCATGTCTCCCACTCTATCGAGCGGAAGTCAATATCTGATGGATTGGACTGAAGATCTATGCGCTCTCCGCAGTCTGATTAATCCATAGCCTCTCTCGAGTAATCACTGTCCCAAGCGCAACAATGAGCCAGGCGAGACTTGGAGGGGATGTGTTAAGCCGATGCTGAGAGATGAATGGACTGACTCCTTCAAATGGGAGGAATATGCTAAAATGTGTGCTGCTGAAAGAGCCCAGAGTCACGTAAGCCGGTCAACAAAAAAACGGATACCTGAACCTATTTGGTGGCTGTTGCTGTGGGACACTTTATAATCAACCTATCCAATAATAAATATGCACCTGTGGCGAGGTTTGGCTTGGCGTTAACCCTGTCTAATTATCACACCGCACTTTGATGGAGTATCTGGGTAAAAAGCTCCAGGCAGGCCAGCTGGCATTGGGCTCCCTGGTTCCGTCTGCTGTCAAAGAGAAACCAGAGAGAGCACCGCACAGGCGTTGAGCTGTTGAGCTGTGACCTGGGACCTGAGCTTAACGTAGCTCATAGCCACGGCAGAAATCGATGGCAGGTTTGGCAGGCGTGCTTCTGCTGATTTTGGTCACCAGAGATGGCAAGGTGCACAGCTGCTGCTTCTGTCCTGCCAGACTGGTTGGGCAGAGAGTGGGTGTCTGGTTCTGTGTCCGGTGCCATACAAACAGAGAGAAAAAAAGAGGGGAAAATGAAATCAGACATGAAAACAAAGCGAGATGTTTGAGGCTTAAGTGGGTTGATAGACATATGGCCGCTCAGCTGCTCCGAGTTGTCCTCTGGGCATTTGATGGGTCCTCAGCTACAGTATTTGACAGCGATGAATGGAGACTGCCTGGCTCCTCCTGATGCTGGTTTTGGTTGAGAGGAGCAATTGATTAGTTATTTATCATCCTTAATATATGGCTGCCGCCATCAAGACACTTAAGGAGAAGAGTAATTCAAAACAGAACACAGCGCTGTAGAATACATCTTTCATTTAACCATTAAAGGAATAGCTTGCATTTATTTGCTTTCTTGCAGAGACATAGTGGAGGAGATCAATGCCACTCAGATGTCTGCACAGTAAATGTGTAGCTGAAGCGAGCAGCCAGTTAGCTTAGCTTAGCATAAAGACTGGGAGCAGGGGGAAACAGCTAACCTGGCTCTGTCCACAGGTCACACAATCTGCCTGCCAGCCCCTCTAAAGCTCATTAAGTATCATGTTGTATTTGTTTAGCTTAATCTGTAAAATACAAAACTTAAGTGTGAAAATGACACATTGTGGTTTTACATGGGAATTATGTGCGGGAATATTTCTAGGCCAAGATCAGTTTCCAGGCACCCAGCAGGGACTCCAATTCAGTGGCCCCAGCCAAGAAATGAGACAGGCACATAACCCTCCCAAAAAATTGCCAATTGTTGTTCTAAATATTTTTGGGGCTTTTTCTTTTACTTAAGAGTCAGTGTGAGAGAGACGGGAAGCATGGAATGCTAGTAATTGGATTTTGTTGCCTTCAGACAGAGCCGGGCTAGCCGTTTCCACCCGTTTCCAGTCTTTGTCCTAAGCTAAGCTAACCAGCTGCTGGCTCCAGCTACACATATATACTGAGAGCGGTATCAGTCTTCTCATCGAACGCTCAGCAGGAAAATGAATAAATGTCAAATTATTCCTATTAAAATGCGAATCTGGAAATAATTACATTACTGGATTATGGTCGTAGCTACTGTAGAGATAGAAGAGCAACATGAAGGATTTTAGAGAGCCTGATCTCGCTTAGTTGCCCCTTGTACAACCTCCAAGGATGAGACATACACACATCCCATTACTGTTTAAAGCAGCTGCTGGTACATAACAGCTCACATTAGATTTAAAAAAAAGAAAAACATACCTGATGAAGACCTACAAATGAAGGATGATGTAATTGTTACATAAATCTGACGTTATTTAAAGCCGTGTGTGTGTGTGGCATCCTCCCTTTTTTCTAATTCCTCCTAGTACAACATCCTGAGTCACAAAGTGTGAGTCATCCAGGAGCCACGAGTCCTCCTTTCTTGCATGTAGCCTACAGAGCTCCTTTAATTGTGTGATCATTCTTCGTGAGCTTATACAGTATTAACAGGCTTTTGCAGTATTCTTCAAAGCACCACATCCATAATTACAACATGCTGTCCTCTTATGAGTCGCTGATGCCCCACCGCCGGCCCAGCTTATGTTTTAAGCATGAGCATGAATTTTACATGAGCTTTGAAGCTAAACAGGTTTGTTTTACATTGACAGTGCTTGTAAACAGTATGGTTGTTTTTTTTTTTAAAAGAAAGGCTTCAATTTTGAAATGTAAGGGAGGAAAAATTTACATTTTCTAGGTATAGGTGAACCAGAATCTGAACATCTGAGGCAAAATACATTTATCAAGGGGGTTTTAAAAATCCAGAGAGGTTCAAAATAAAACTAGTGTTACAAAGACTGAAGAAACAACAAACGTTACACGAGTTTCATTAATCATAGTACATTTCAAGACAAGATTTGAGTGCCTGGTGCATTTAAGCTCTTGCAGCAGTGTGTCTGGTGTCCACTGAGGTGTGAGGGAAGGCTAGCGTCACCTCGCTTAGCTTTTGCATCTCAATGTTAGATAAGGAGCAATAATGCACACCTGTCTGAAAGTCCTGAATGGAAGCCGGGGTCAGGTAATGAAATCTACCTGACATTAGTAATGTCAATATCAGGAAGGAATGAATCCACTTGAAGGAGAAAAAAAAAAAAAACAGCCAACAGTGAGCAAAGACGGAAAGAGTGTAACAACAAAGCCTGAATGGAATTCAAAACGACTCTTTTGTTTGGTCGTCAGTTGCTGTTCTCCCTACAGGCTGGAGGCTCTAAACTAGTCATTCGGAACACGAGCGTCTCCTGCCGTCCGCTTTAACTCAACTGACAGCATCCTGCTGGCTTCTGAAAAGGGCACGAATTCAGCGGACACTAATAATCCCCGGTAAGGCCTGAAGGTGAGCTGTCTCTCAAGACCTACTGGAGCAGAAGTTCACCCAGGGCTTCTGCAGAGAATGACTCCAGTCAAGGGCCCAGCCAATCATGCTAAACCGGTTCACAGAGGCACTATTTGGCAGAGGGGTGAAGTAAAGGAAGGGCACCTATTAAGTGGTGGCCCAGGGAGAGCCTCCCACTCCCTTGCATTAACATCTTCACCTTGAAAATTGGATAAAAGGTGCTTCCGCCTCTCAAAACAGCTTTTACAGCATATGGGTGATTGTTAGTGTTAAGGTATTTTGACCTATCAAATAATACCCTTCACTCCATTCTTCTCCTTCCGAGCAGGATGCCCCTGTTCTTGAGAGACAGCTTATTTAGGTAATAGCGGATTTGAAATGGTCTTTTCATTTCCCCCTGTTTATAGAGGTCATGCACTGACAGTCCCAGTGTGCCAGTGGCTATGATGTAGTCAACTGATTACAAAAATACACTCCGCCAACTTAGAGTCAATACTGGAGGGAGGGGAAATTGTGATCTGTGCTATTTAACCCCTAATAACGTCAGGACTGGCCATTCACACCCTGACCAGCTTACTCTTGAGCTGAGGGAAATTAAGATAAGGAAGAATGCGTGAGTGTGTGTGTGTGTGTGTGTGCGCTTTAGCCTGCAGGTGAATCTTCCCAAATTCAAACTGACTTCCGTCATTTAGGGTCAAAGATGCACATACTTGAGTCATACTCTCACGGACGATTTGTCCCTGAAAGGGCGGCCAAAGCAATGCCCGCTACGCCTTAGTGATAGAAGGTGAACAGGGGTGTGCACGCGCCGCACGGTTTGCCCAGGGATCAGTATTTGATCTCGCTTACTCACAAGAACAGTTCTGATAGTTTTTGTGCTTGTGCACCATCTCAAGCGCACCCTCCTACTTGCCAGCCAGATGCCTCGCAAGCAGTGATTTGAGTCCTTCCTCAAACTATTACTGTTGCTTAAATGCTCCCACCTGTCCTCATTGCTCATTTCTCTGGCCTTGGAATGACTAAGAGAGAAACACTTAACTGCCCATTCTCTTTAGCTGAGTGCAATACAGCTCGGATAATGGTTTGCTACAACTGACGAAATTATCCAAACAAAGCACGTAATGCTGAGTTTCCCCATCAGGCACTCATCATGCTCAACAGCGGCTTTTCTACAAACAGGCATATCCACTGTAGCACATGCAATTCAGATCCAGGCAGCATCTAATTGTGCATTTGCTTTCAAAACTACCACACAGCACATTAGTGTTTGGTGTGGCCTAGATGTGACACCAACAAGGAAAAGGAGTTCTTGGTTGGCTGCTCCAAATTCATGTCACTCTACTCTTCTTCAGTACTTTATTCCTTATTATTCACTCTCCCTCTTTTTCTCTCATCCCTGATGCTATGTCTTCCCATCCCTCTCTGGCCACTGGAAGAAATCCAGAGCCATTAGTCTGCTGTCGGCCCGAGAGAGGACGGGGATCTATCCCGTTAGCTGATGCAAAATGAACAGAGCCACTTGGTCACACAATGCACAATACTGGAGGACCTTTGGGGCTGCAAGGTGACACGGTAGAAGGAGACAAAGACCGTGTTTTTGTGTGTGCACACGCAGACGCCTTGTCACGCAACCTGACACAGCAGTGCTGCACCAGTGCAGTAGTGGTCTGATTCATAGCTAATGAATATTTACCATCTGGCCATGCCATGCCTGATACTGCTCTGGCTCACAGGGGAAACTGAGGTGTTGAACTACTAGTGGCTGAAAGTTGAAAATCAGTCTCTAACATCAGGAGCTGTCAAGGTGAAGGGCTTATGCTCCATGCAAGTGCGGACATGCGTACAGAGGTCTTTACATATACTGTATCTACATATATTTACGTCTGTGTCCATATGTATGTGGCATCAGATACATGCTTTTGTGGTGCAGTGTGATTGAAAGCTGATCTTCTATCTGTGCTGTACATGGCTTCAATCTTACATTGTCCCCCAAGATAATACTATAATAAATGTGACAAATATGCTTCACTAATGCGCCGTTTCCCACACTGACCTCCTCATCTCTCCTGCAGCTAGAATATAATCCACTAGAAGTGGCTGCTCAACGCGTGTCGGGATTCTATATATGTGAGTATGGAACTTGCATTTCACAATTGACATTTATTTGCACCAAAGAGGGTGGCAACTTTATAAAAGCATCACGAGAAACAACGTAATTTCTGCACACAGTATAACAGCATAAGACTTTTATAGTGGATTAAAGCCTCTGAAAATATGGTATTTCTCTATAACATTAAATATGCATTACTAAATGTCAAAACAGTCAGAGTTAAAGTCTGATGCACAGAAATGTGTGACATCACTTATTTCCACGCCTGAAACTGGGAAGAGCACGGACTAAATGAAAAATATGAGAAGTCACTGAAACAGTTTGAACTTTGACAGAATATTGTGTGTCCACGTATGACTGCGTCGCTAATATTATAAATTGTGGAAAAAAAGGTTTATTAGGGCTTTTAACTCTCACACAGAATAATTGGAGACCAGATTTACACCCAGTGATGAGTGAGCTTTGATTCTGGTTTGCAAAGTTCAGCGCGGAGTTCACACAGATCCTCACATGGAAAAGGAAACCTCTCAGCTTCACAAGTGAATAAGGGAGTCGCTGCCAAAACTGCTGTCAATAGAATAATGCTTTGAATGCTAATGAGGGAAATTGCTGACAATCCATGTTCTGATTTGTCAGTGAATTTTATTCCCTGTTAGTGCACCTTGCCAGCTTCCTTCAATCAATAAGCCAGTAGGGATGCACCCCCTCCCTGACTTCAGCATAAATATGTCATCCATTGTTGAGTTGCACCATGCACCCTTGTTCGCATCATAGTGAGGTGACTGTACCCTTGTCCTGCCATTTCAGCATCGGCAGCCTTATTTACTTCCATCCCACCCACACATGGCTGTAGCTCATTGGGGATTTAAGACATTGTCAATAGTGCCTATTGCTGTGTCAGTGAGCTGCCTAATTACGATTTGGCTCTTGCTCAAATATGGTTTGTTTCAAGTCAGACGTGGTCATGCAAACATAAATCAAGGCATACCGACTCTTACTAATGGCAGACGGCTAAGAGACAGTGGCAGACTCTTGGATGACATGGCTTAAGTGCAACATATTTCTCTATTTATATACGGCTGATTTTCCATCTTGCTTCCTTGACTTGTTCCACAGTTGCTGCTGCAACTCAGTACTAGATGGCACTCAATAAAGCGTATACTGTGCTGTGCCCCAGCAAGTGCTATGCAGCTGTCAGTGTGCCAGCTCCACAAGTCAGATTCTCAGCCACATTTAAGATTTTTGCCTCCATGCTCCATTAACAACCTATTTCACATTTCACACACTTCTATGACTGTGCCTGAAATGGAACATCAGATATGCCGTTCATACTCGAGGCACTCTTAAGCTGCAACACTGCACAGCAAATCAGTCCTGTTGTCAGTCCACTGGTTATTTAGACAGCATATCCCACTGTACTGCACTGAGATTTGGAGAAAGTGACAGTGAATGGTATGAATATATAGAAACCAGACCCACTGGTGCACCCTTTTTGCCAAATGTAAATCATCGTCCCATTATCAACATTTACCCTGCAAAAAAAAGAGAGTTTGGTAATATTTACTCACAGAGCAATGGGAGTGAGGCTGTCACTGTCCAATGTGTATCCCCATCTCCATACATCCAGTAGTTGTGTAGGCATACTGTACTGTAAGGGTAGAAAGGTTCCAGTGACTGAACAACTTTTGTTTGGTGTACTTTAGATTAGATTAGATTAGATTCAACTTTATTGTTTATGTGCAGAGTACAGGTACAAAGCCAATGAAATGTATTTAGCCTCTAACCAGAAGTGCAAAATCATAGTAAATATTTTGCAGAGAGTGCAGAAGTTACAGTATCCAGATGGCATGTGTCATACCTTTGAATATGTATATACAGAGGAGAAGTGGACTAAAATAAAAAAAATGCAACATAGGCTATATGTACAAATATATATCTATAGAGTGCTTGGCTTGCTTATTACATTTTTAGACTTCTGTGTTTTGAATCTAATTCTGTATTAGCTACAACTTCACAGCGACATTAGCCCTGGATTTGAAACCAGCCAGTTGTTACTTGCACTAATACATTTGATTTACAAAGATCTCTTGCAAACATAGTTTTAGTAATTAATAGAGACCATGCAAAAGCAATGTGAAAGTAAAAGTCAATGATAGAAGACTGAAACATTCCCGTTCACCTTTTTTTTCAGTGTAGCTGGAAGAAACCCAGCCCAACGATGACAGGCTGACTCAGGTTCAAAGGCCTGAAAAGTAGCAGGACGGGACCTGGCCATACATTATAAGTGATCAGTAAAGTAATGAAATCAGGTCTGGCAGCGCGGGGATGTTCTGATTGAAATTTGCTCAAAAATGCTATGGTTCAAAATGTACATGGTAGTCTAAAAGGTGTTTTTGAGACTCTAAACTGTTTCTCATCCCAGATTTATATTTGATTTCTTTCTTGCGAGATTTGTTGCAATTTATCAGCGTTGTAATGAGTCGGCGTCCAAGGTTTGAAGACAAAAATCAAACTTTGGGGATGTGTAGTTAGAACGAAGTGAGCTTCACCTTCGCTCCTCATCTCTGCGTGAGGCTAGAGGCTTATGGCTAGCATATGGCCACTACTAGCATAACACACCTGAATGGTCGCGTTGCATTGTGGGTGATCTAGGCATCAGGCTTGACAAGGAAGAAAAGAATGCATGGGATAAAAAGAAGATATCTCTGTTTCTGCAGCACCTGGACATCTCTGAAGCATGTAATGACTCTTTGGCCTTGTTATTGAGTGACAGCATGTCAAATCAACCTGTTTTGATTTCATTTTGTGTCAGCAGGGATCAAACTCCATATAAGATTATAATAGTGATTTAGCCAATAGGTTTGGAGAATAGCAAATAGACAAATACACATTCGGCATAGCCTTGTGTTTGTCCCAGGGGGCTTATGAAAAATGAATATCACTTCTCAGCCTGCATTACCCGACGCAAATATCCCAATACATTTCCATTCTGGCCACATATAACAGAATGTTGATGAAGCACCGCTTCATTGAGTCCCTCTTGACGCATGCTGATTTAATTTTTTATCAATAATGGATCATAAATTACTCAACACATAGCCGACTGCCAGATATGCAAATTGCATTAGTGATAATGCACTCCAGGTTATGGCAAATCTGCTACAGGGTTTGTGCATATTACAGTATAATTCATTCATTCACCGATATTCCTGAGGCTGTATGTAAACACGCCTGTGGACACGGTGCTACTGCAGGTGATTTCTGAGGAATAAAGCCGGTGTAGTTGTGATCCAAGAGCAATGCAACCAGACAACATCTCCAGTCTGCAGAGCATCCCTCAGCTCATTTTCCACGTAGCCTGGGCGACACAATTCTTCCATTCTCCAAGCAATTCTCTTTTGAGCTACGTGGTTGGATGGGGATGGTCTTCAGTAACTCTCTGCAGTCCCCTCCACTGTAATGACAGGTGGGTGCAGGGAGGGTGGGGGGCGGTGGACTGGGTGTGGGCATGTCACGATGTTGCTCTCAGATGTCCCCTCGCAGTTACATCGGCCTTCACCTCTCACCAAAGTGTTTGGTGCTTAAACAGACACTTCACTCCCTGTGCCGCTGTGATGTGTCCCGAGAGGGGGGGGGGGGGGGGGGGGGGGGCCACCGTGGTGCAGACACACGGGCGTCAGGAAACGGAATCCTTGTGAAATGGCCC
>JAVQJF010059741.1:0-13331 GCA_036023855.1 Gadopsis marmoratus
TCTTCTGGACAGAGATCTTGGATGTTGTTCCTGGAATCTGTTGGAGCCACTCTCCCAGTTTGAGGGTCATATATATATACACTGTATATACGCTCCATGTGATATAACATGGTAACGCAGCTGTAGTGCTGTCACATGGATGGATAATACGTCAACATCTGTGTGTTTCTGTCTGATATCTGGTAAGTCATGCATTGTTTATCTGGTATGGATCACATGTCAGGATCGGATCGGTTGTTTGTGATACAGTGCAGTGTATATTACTGTCTTCCTGTTAGGATGTCTACTGGAGCCCAGAGGCCGCAGGCAGAGAGAAAGCATTCTCACTGCAGTGGATTAACTGCTAATGCTGACGCCTCTCTTCCCCCTTTCATTTAAATGGATTTCTCCCCCAGTCACTGCCCTCTCCTCTCCTCTCCACTCCTCTCCTCGCCACCGCCTCGTAGTCTTTCTTAATTCCTATGCAGACGAGAGGACAGTTCCCTGTGTGTTACTAATGCTGTGCCCGAAGCTCTGCTGTCAAATTGTCAGAATGGGGGACTGTCTTATTAAGGGCTTCACACAGATTAAGAGTTTCAACCGAAATCGTACACGATTAAGTGTGGACTAACCTAGGTCTGTCTGGTCATAATCACATTATGCAATGCTATCTATTTATTATGAACGCATGAGTCAGCAGGCAGTGACTAGAAAATAGTAGGGAAGTGAAGAAAAAGGAGAAATTTGAGTTAAACAACTACTTATGCACACTCTTTTATACACGTGTGGTCATATGTTACCGTAATTTAACCACATAGGTTGTTTGCATCTGCCACCTAGGCCTCGGCCCCTGTGATACACCCTCTTCACCACACACACACACACACACACACACACACACACACACACACTCTTCACATGCTCTGCTGATGTATTCAGAAGTCATCTGTCAGGGTGTCTGAGTCATAGCATTGACAACCTCATTATTTGGTGAGCAACGAACAGCACCGGTTAGTGATATCTCTGTCGAGCACACTGTGAATGTGTGGCATTTGTTTCACCCCGGGGCTTTATTTCGGAGCCCCGTGAGACAAAGCGCTGGAATAGGTCTTCCTCAAAATAACTGCATGTATGTACAGTCCGCACTCTGGGCCACAGACGACCCAGAATCCTCTATCAGTGTTCATGCAACATCGTTCCCCTGCCAGGGTACGAGCACACAGCTGCTGTGACTTACTGCAGCCACCAGGTAATACTGTGTAGTAGGATGCAGCGGGTTCTGTTAAATAGTAGTGCCACTGAATGAATCTGAGCAGATGGTTGTGTCAGAGCCTCCCTAGGCTGTTTCTGCCAAAGAATGGGTTACTGCCTGTCAGGTGTGTGCGTTTGTTGTTGTTGTTGGTGTATACATAGGTGTGTGACTCCATGCTTTCGTGATATGTGTGTGTGTGTGTGTGTGTGTGTGTATGTTAGGGAGAGAGACTGATAGGCTCAGGGCCTTTTCTCTTACATAACTGTTGAGATGGTTTCCTTGGTCCCTACAAAATCCATTTCCACTTTTATGTCAGTTGGCTGCATGTTCCCGGTGACTGGAGGAACAGTGCTTTGTGTTCACGCTCTTACTCACCGGTGTATCCTGTTTTACAGTAGCTCCGCACTATTTTGTCAGATCATGCATGCCTGTGCATGTACAGATTTGTGCTTGTTCTTTATTGGAGCACATTCTGTTTTGTACCTCGTCAGAACCAGTATTTCTATCCTTCCATCATCACGTCAACTTTGCTAAGCTGCTGCCACAGAGGGACAGTGGGGATATATTGGTAGACGGTTTCAGTAATTTCACAACATGCAGTGATGGTTTTTGTTATGAGACTAGTTAAGGCACTCCGGTGCTTGTTACCCAACATCACTTGTATCATTTGTGATAGTTTTCCCAGGCTGCTTAGGTGATTTTACCCACCGTCCTCAGCTTCTACTGATTGTGTAATACCGTGTTTATTTT
This sequence comes from Gadopsis marmoratus, assembly GCA_036023855.1. Taxonomy (NCBI): domain Eukaryota; kingdom Metazoa; phylum Chordata; class Actinopteri; order Centrarchiformes; family Percichthyidae; genus Gadopsis; species Gadopsis marmoratus. The sequence continues at coordinate 1,982 of JAVQJF010059741.1, forward strand.
CATGGCTGTTTGGCAGGTTTATATTGTGGATAAAGACCTTATCGGGTCTTAATGCACAGAAGAATGTCACCTTGTGTTAGGTAATATGACGATCCCTTATTATCTGACAGCACCATCTTAGAGCATACACCCCACAGGCTAAAATGTCTTACAGTTGTCTTCCATTTTTATGTATTAATTCCACTGATATCTTTCATTGTAGCCATTCCCCATTATTTTTACAACTTGAACTTTTCGCACGACTATAAGAATAGCCTAGAATTGTATATTTCCTTACTGCTCTATGATGCATTGCATTGTAGAGAGGAGGTCATGTGGACCAGGTCCTGCCAGTGTTTATTGTCACGTCTTCACGGATCCATATTCTTCATATATGTTTGCTAATCTGTTGTGGCAAATTTTAGATTTTGGGCTATATGACTTAAACCGATGTGACTTTATCACAACCAAAGAAACGTAATAATTCTGTTGAACTCTTACTGAGCACAAAATACTTATTATTATACTTATTTTGGACACTGCATCAGCTCTCTCTCGCGCCACCCTTAGGACGAAACCTTCCACAAAGGAGCTAACAATCTAATTGGCATATTGCAAGTAAATGTTACATTAGTTAGGCTGGTTTAATAACCTAAGTTCATAAAATACAAAAATGATTCATGATAAACAAAACATGTGATTGCTTAATCCTACACACATTCAAAATAAATATTCTCTGAAGCATAATTTGGCCATTGCTATGAACGTTGCTATTATATCCATGGTCTGCTCTCATACTAGCTATAAATTGTTCTACAGATGTAACCAACAGTGACAGTGGGGGGCAAATAAACAGAGGGAACTTGGCTGGCAAGTATTTACACTCATCAGTGATGTCAATAAAATATTGTATCTAATAATAATATCTGCTGGCTGGATGTGTTTTGCATAAAATGTCTGCCCCAACTTAGTCCGTTACACCTGGCCATTTCCCCAGAAATAATGTATACATTCACCATTTTCAACTCATTCATTGTCACCAACCAAGTGAGCTTGTGCTTCTACAGTGAAATGCAACATTAAAGTTTCAGGTGAAGGCAGCATCCTGATTTGCAGCTCTTTGTTGTAATCGAGAGCCTTCTGAGTGACAATACTTTTGTGTTCCACATTCACTTACCCTACTTGCTCAGTACACTTTCCTATTGGAGTAGATTTTACATTTAGAGCTATGAACAGGCATCACACTAACATGCAGCATTTACTGTATCTCTTTTACGAGCTCAGCAGAAATCATGTACTGACAATGGCAGTAAGTAATAATGAATTCTAATGCGTTTTTTACGAAAAACATTGTATTTTTGTACATTTAAAACTAGACAGCTGCTGTGATCTAATAGAGTATTTGTACCCTGAATAAAATACATAGCTCCAGCCCTGGTCACGTTGTCCCCGCTCTGATATAATGAGACAGAAGCTAACTGCCTGTATAGCATTCTGCTAGATAGAATGCTTCCTGCAGGCCACTGTGAATGATGTGCTGGATTTTTCTGGCAGCTGCCACTTCTTGTGTACATTATTTAGCTTAACTTCCTGCCTCTGACCTCCCTGGCTCCCTGCTACACCACATGCGGCATCAGAGAAAACCCTCAATCACGTACAAGTATTATGCAATATTCTGCCTCCCTTTTTTCATGACCTCAGAGCTCGTCATCCCTCACTCCATCTCTGTTTTCTCCTCTCCTCAGATCACGCCTTCTCCCCCTCCATTGTTTTTTCTTCCCTCCCTTGCCTCATCTCCCCCCTATTCACTCCATCCTGTTCCTCGTGCTAAAACACCTGCTTCCTGCTACCTGAGAGCGTGCATGTTCCCATGTGCATGTGTCCAGTCATATTTCTTAGATGGCAAGCCTGTAAGTGAATGTTTTACAGGACATCGCTACGTCAGGTGGAGTCAGTGAAGCCTTTGATGGCAGGAATTGACCAACCAACAAGAAGTAGGGTGCTGAGGAACACAGAATGCCAAACAGCCCTGCACCCAAATATCATTTCACTGCAGAGTTTTGCATTTCAATTCGATGTTCTGCTTTTGAACTCTTGTAGCGTGGAAGCAGTGAGAATATAAAATAATTTTAGCTCAGAGGACAGGTGGACCCCCCCTCCCCCCACATTTATAGTGAGTTACACATCTATGGCATCTAGTGGGCATGATTAGGTTGATTAGAGTGAGAGGTGAGCAGGCTGTTCATTGCAAACCACAGCATTCCACTGTCTCTAGCCTCACTCAAAATGTTATCAATAAATAAATATCTAAATAAATAAATAAAAAAAAATCTAAATATACACTAGTCTGCTCCAAAAGGCTACAAAGTACAAATATCCAGCAAGCATTGCATGCAAATGTAGCAGCCGGAAAACTCGAGAAGGATGGGAATTCACCACTGCTCTTACCTCCCAGTGTTTGGGCCGCAGGTGGCTGACAGTGCTCTGATGAATGGTGACACTAGCGAGCACGCTCTGCAAACTCAACAACCAGCACAGCAGAAGTACAGTAATACAGTGCTGGCTTAGTCAACCAACCAAATCCTAGCATAGGTCATAAAATGTTATCCCTCACCCCACAGCTGGGCTCTCAAATGACCAACCTTTGGGCTCTACTTAAGTACATTATTGCACTGATGCTGAACAGGAACATAGATACATTTTCAAGAGTGTTCCTTAATGCGTCCTTTTTGTTGCCGTTTGTGAAAAGCTACAATGCTGTCTTTGGGGAGCTTGTTACAGTGTCTTTTAGAAGAGGCACTCTTGTCCCCTCTATGGGAAATGTTACAGAAATTTCAGAGTTACTACACTGTCACTGAAGAGAGGAGAGCTTTGGGGATGTTCAGAATCTTCTACTCTTTCGATGAGTCAAGGAAGTCTCTTAATGGATATGTGGAGGAGTCAATGAAGACGGAAAATAAATAAAAAATGTTGATGAATTCAAATGAATAGGGGTGAATATGTAATCCAGATGAAATGCATTGCAGTGCAAGTAATACAATCCAATAATTTAATGACATCTTTTTGTATTATTTTAAAGATGTACTGAATATACACTGGCCTCATCTTTTAAAAAAATGTTTGACATTTGGGGAAATACACTTTCTTGCCAAAAGTTAGATGAGAATAAATATGAAGCAACAGCCAGCAGCCGGTTACCTTAGATTAGCATAAACACTGGAAACCAGCATAGACTCTAAGACGTTACAGTGCCTGTCTGGCCAAGAAGTAGTCCCGCCCATAACCCCTCGTAAAACAACAATGTGCCAAATTTACACTTTGGGCTTTGTACAGATTAAAGAAACGAGATTGTCAAGAAAGCAAATAAGTGTATGTCCCAAATTGTTGTACTATTCCTTTAACTTTTACCCTAATACTTCGCTGAGGCAAGTATGCACGGTCAGCAACCACTGACAATTCCTCCCCAGTGCTTTCAATATAATTTGGATTTTTAATAGAGCTACGGGGGGAGAGTTCTCTGTATTGTATACTTTCAGCCATTAATGCCACAGTTAACCTACTTTCCCTTAGCAAATAAAATGCAATTATCAAAGTAGCACAGTAATGACCAAGTTTCTGTCACAGAAGTGTGAAAAACAGGTGAAACGTGTGTTAAATTAGCTTCATATTTTATGTTAGTCCTCTGCAAGCTTGCCTCCGAAAGCCTGTTTTAATTCCACAAGAGACTTTATAAACCCTAAATTCTGACAGTGTTTATACAAAGACTTTGTGTCTTCTCTTTCCCTGCTAGAACGTCACTACGCAGACTCACTAGGGGCTGACATAACGAAAACAGTCGCAGGGCAGATTCATCATTTTCTACTGTCTCCAGAACACACAGATATTGCACTGCTTTATCATTAAATAATAATTCACTTTTACTGGTCCCGTGGCTATGTCCTCACTGAGTGGGAATATTTCTACTGCAGCCGTTAGAGGTCTAGAATGTTGTGATGTCGCTTGTGATGTCTTTAACCCTAATTTCTCCACTTGCCTCTTTTATTTCATCTCATCCTGCACCATTTCTTAAATTTTTCCTGCTCTGACCCACTGACTCGCCTTCACGCTGACCAGTCAAACTGAGCTGAACGAACGCACAGCTGATGTCTGAACAATGGTGACAAAGCTGCGTTCAGGAAAAGTCCAGCGATTTATTTTCGGGTGCTTTGTGGCTTGTGAAGGCCTGGGAGGAAGCAGGAAGTCAGCGTGGTTGTCGTGGGGATGGAGGGGGAACAAAGGAATTGGAGCAGACTGGAGGGGAAATGGGTGTGGTGGGCTTTGCCTCACATTAGCCAAATACCTACTGACCACATACAGATTCATTTGCTAGCGCTGAAATCTGTGGTCTTACTTAGAGAGACTTTCTAAAGACGTAGCTCGCTGGCTAAAGGCCAGTAGAGTCAGGACTGACCTCAGAATAGATCCACAGTTAAGAGCTGATCGCAGACCAGTAAATGAACATGAAGCAGTATTGTCAGCGTTCTTTTGAAACAGAATCTCTAGAATTGAGCCAATCCAGCTTGATTCATGCCCTTCTCACTGGCGCTGGATTTAATCTGTTGCTTAAAAAGCAGGGAATATTTTTACTGTCTGTCACCTCAGTGTGGCAACGATTGATGATGCCAATATTGTAGCAGACGGCCACTGCCTGAAGTAGCAGAGCTTCCTACCTACATCCTACCAGGATACTACTAACAATTATGAGTAGACATGCATTTGGAATTAGTGCTGTGCGGCACTTGTATAACCACACCATCCTTTTTCAGCAGCATTGCATCAACCTTGTTCAAGGAAGGTGTCGAGGATGTGCTTTGTACTCACATCAGCTTGTAATATTCATTGACAGGATACTGAGGCCCACTAAAGGTCTGGAGGGAGTCCAGTTTGATGACATTAGATTGGCCTTAGATGATTTTCTCCCGTTGGCGTAATTGGACCGTAATATCCGATGTGAACTGGATTTGCACTCTCACGGGCAAAGATGCCCCAATCAAGTGGGGAGTGAACAGCTGCTTCTGTGGAAGGGGTTCAGGGCCATTTCACAAGCGAGGGCGAAGGCTGACATCATGAGACTGACCGCCGGCTTGGTGCAATAACAGACGTAACATTAGATCCTGGTGATTAAGAGAGTGCACAACCACAAAGCACAGTTCACTTAGCTTTTTTCCTTTTTCTGACACTCATCTGGTTCTAAGCGTAGAGAAATGACAAAAAGGGTGTGATTTCAAATACAAAGAGCCGAAATAAAGTTTCTCTGCAAGATGAGAAGAGGGTAGTTTAACTATCTTTCACTTAATCTTTATACAGTACTCGCATGCCCATATGTGCATTGCTCCTCCTGTCTATATACACACGCCGAAGAGAGATGCCCTCCTAAAGCAATCTCAGCGTAGGAGATGGAGGACAGAGATGAATTGTAAAGCAAAGCTGAAGTTAATATGAGACTTCAGCGTTCTCATATTAACTGGGTTTGACAAATCAAGTGGGTATCTTCCAAAGTTAAAATTGATTTAGTACCAAATTCCCACATTGTATTACTTTATCTCTGCCAAAGCTCAGCGAGTTGTTCACTTGATTTGGCGAATTCAGACTACTGACGCCTCATGTTAGCTTTAGCTGAACTTTGGACACATGTGCGCGTCAGTTTAATTTAAACCCTCCTATTATGCTTGGGGTCAATAAAACCCCATTCAATGTTTAATGTATTGAAATAAATGATAGAATAAATGTATTAACATTTTTTTTACTTTTCCTAATTTAATGGGGACAACATAGAAATGACATAGAATTAACATGATAATATGTTTTCACTGTCTTGTACACATTTTGCATGCATTGGTTTTCTTTGCTGTCAATCTGACCGCAGGCTGTTTTAGCAGTATAAAACACAAGAAATATGAACATTTTACACACATTTGTTTAGGTTGTTTTGGCTGACATTGTTTTTTCACATGTTAAACGCTTTGATGACAGAGAAACATTACCAATACGGGACAAGTGGGTCCAGCAATGAATCTTTGTTTACAATCCAGGTCCCCACGTGACTCTGGAGGAATGTCTGGTTGCATTTCGTGGAATCTGTCCCTTCAGACAATACATATGGTATCAAAATATGGGCAGCATGTGATGCACAGTCCTGCTATCCGTGTAATATGCAGGTGTACTGTACAGTGGGAAATCCCCTGTGGAACTTGGGTATTTAGAAACAACATAAAGGCATTAAAACACCAAAAAAATCCAATATTAGGTCAGTCAGTACTATTTTATGCTGATTTACATATTTTTCCAAAGTCCCGTAAAAATAATTCTGCATGTGTAAGGGTGGGGGTGGGGGTGTATGTTTTATTGAAAGGGGTAATTAGGTAGTCAACAAAGTGACATAAAGTACCTGACACATAAACCTAGATAACAATTTCAATTACAATCATTTTCTGGAGGTTTTAATTGACCCCAAGGATAAAAGATGTTCTTGATGTTGATGATCTTTTAGGATAGCATGAGGGTTAAGATAGACTTGAAATAATGGAACCAGGTTTGTTTTTCTTTTTTTACATGATCAGGCATGGAGGCCAGCGAGGATTAACCTCATATATAAGAATTAAGATGACCCAGTTGGGGAGGGTCAGGTATTTACAATGGCGAGCCATGACACACTGGACTAATCTGCATTGTTCTGGTTCTCCTGTTTGACTCTAGACTGTTACCTTGTAAATGACAAGAAAGGTGGTAGATGGGTGGGTGGATGGAGGGATGGATGGAATAAAGCCTGAAGGGTTTGGTGGAAGCTTGCATATTATTTACTGAACTGATTTAAAACAAAGTTACTGCACATACAGTGACACTAACATGAACATTTACACAATACAGTACAATACAATCCACAGTAATTCAATGGCCCTGCTATAAATATTACCAGTTTGAAGCTTACGGTTTAAATTTTGGGAGCAACTGTCTTAACTCGGATGAAGGCCACCAGATGTGGCTGAGAGTGTCAGACAATTTCCAAAAAGTGGACCTTGGGCTAAGCATTTTTTGTCAAACTCCACAGTGATGTTTGAGGTTGCAATTTGTAATGTTGGTGTTTTTTCAGACGGTCAAATGTGAAGATGTTAAGTTAATTATTGTCTGCTTTCAGTAGCCTCAAACCAAATGCATTGCAATCAGAATTGGCCTTACTTCAGTCAGTTATACTGTAATAACACAACTCCCTCAGAATAATGACAATCCTGAAAAACAATTTCATATTATCATATTATTTGTCATATTCATTAACTGCATCTGTGCTTGTGCATGTAATTCACGTGCAGTAGGATTAAGTTCAGCCTGATTTAACATGAGATTCTCTGCTGGTATTGAGCCATTTTCTTTTTTTTACAAACTCTCCCTCGCTTTTGGTTATGTATGAGTATATTAGCATTGGTGTCTGTGCAGATTTAGACTTTCAGATGTGACCTTTGTTGTCTAAATGTCAGGGAGATTGGAGAGGGAGCCCACAGAGGTACGGCAGGCTTATGTAATCTGCTCACTCTGCGTTTCACACACACCCATGCAAACACACAAGCACAGACCAGGGAAGGAAATTAAAAAAAAGCTTGTGTGAGGACAGTTGACGGTTGTCATATCTCAGCTGCGATGCCTCGTTCGGCTCTTCTTCTCACTGGAAGCCTGGCTTTCAGGAGCCATTGCTTTTATCAACATGTATGTGCAGAAAGTGCCCTAGAAATTAGTCATGGCTTTAGAAACACTGATATAGTGCACTCCTTTGGTGTTATTCTTTTAAACTTATTCTGAGGGCTTTTTTGATCCATCCCGGCGCTCTCAGCTGAATGTAAAGACAGAGTTTAGTCGGGAGAGGGTTATTGTGTCTGTGCGTTAGTTGGATGGTTGACTAGGCGGTGGCCGGTTTGGGAGCGCGGGGACTGAACTGAACTGATTCTCCTGTATGAATTTATTCATGATCATACTGTGCTCGCTTCATAATCTGCCGACGATGAGCAGCGCGGACACCAGGACGAGTCCTGCAGGCCGGGAAGCGCTCATGTGTAATGCAATGCTCACCTTAAGTATCACTGTGAACACGGAGGCCAAAAGAACGATGTGCATGCCAATGGCAAACACGTGCATTAGATGGGAGCTGGGGCCATTTTGTCCTGTCACTCACCACACTGAGCTTTAAAGGAATACTTCACTGAAAAAACTCTGCTTTGAATGCCAAACACTCGCCCCCTGTAGGTTTGAAAGGTGGCTCTGAAGCATTTGTAGCTTGCTCCTTTTGTGGAGAATGGCAGCTGCAGTCTGCGCAGCAGTTACAGTGGATTCCAACAGCAGTTTCATGGTGAGAAAATGTGTCCAAACCTCCACAGAAACTTCTCAGGGCACGTCTCTGTTATGCTCAGTATTTTCATAGCGGTCACAATTTTGCCAAAAAAAGATATAAACCTGCAACTAAATTAGTTTATGTTGGCCCTGAGAGTAACAAGCTAAGCACTAAGCAAAGCAATGTGTTTATTTAGACATATTTTGGTGCAAATCTGACAGTTTGGAACATATTGAGCATATGGAATGGCAGCTGCGGGAGTAGATTGAGCTGTTTCTACGGACAGATTGATACCTTTTTCCTGCCATAAAGTTGGGTTGCCATTAAAATGGATTGTAAATAGCATACATTTCAAGCTGCAGCCTCTGTCCTCTCTAACTGACCACACTGTTCACAAAAACCTGCAACTTCAGTTCCTGCTTCTACAAGGACGTATCTCTGTTACTCTTGGGGCCGCAGGTGATTAATTCACGGGAATACTACCTTCATACCTGACCTTTAAAGTGATATTGGGCCAAAGTTACATTGGTTGCGAGAGTTTAGAGTGGTTTCTGAATGTGTGTGATGCTCAGGAACGGTCGTTTCGGTTGTTTCTTTTGTAAAGCATGTGTATGTCATAATGTCCTTCTGCGCCCAGGGCGTCACATGCTTACAGCATTAACGCACATCACTTTCACAGGGGGCTCAGAAATGAGATTCGCCATAAGTACTGGGCCAAAGCTCAGTGCTTCCGAATAGCTTTTCCTGTTCCACAAAAGAGTGTTTGTTTAGTTTAGAGGGCTGCAGGTACACACCCCGTCTAGTTGGAGGTTTGGAGCTGTGCGCGTGTCAGCTTTCAACCATGACTTTTTTTTGTACCTCATATATTTACAGTAAGTTTTCTGAGCTTTATTTCAGACTTATGTCCTGGTCTGCATTTACGCACCTTCAAAGGTAGCAATGAGGTTGGGATACTCTCACAAAGCAACTGGATTCCATTGTGCCAAAACAAGGACATGCTCTGCACTGCTGGTCAGGACATTTCCCTGCATATGTTTTCAAATCAAGGTTTGTGTGTGTGTGTGCATGTGTCCTGCAACAGCATACACAATTAAAATAATTATCAAGATGTATCAATATGCAAATTGGAGCTTCACTTTACACCTCAAGATCAGTTTCCAAGTCACAGGGAGTACCACCCAGCCTGTAAAAACAGATGTATGTCTTAATCTCTGTGTGGGTATTCGTCAGAAGAAAGGATCTAACACAAATGTGCTGTCAAATTACATTCTGGGAAATGTAGGATCCAGCGTTTATGAGACTTTGGACTAAGTGATATCTTGCTCTCTGCTGCACTGGATTGCCATTGTTTTTTTTACTCAAGTTATGCAAGTCCCCAACTTTATGGACGTGTAATGCTAAATTGGAGAAGTCTTTAAATTAAAAACAAAAACCCTCATAATTACATATAACATAATGTGCAGAATGTTTTGTATTCTTTATTCCTCTTAATGCCTGCAAGGGGAATTACATGCAAATTACATTTCTCTCTTCCTCTCGCGCATTAATACAACTTAACCTTAATTTTTTTGGACAACATTTTTACATTTGAAAGCATTTTTGCCAGAGACTAAAAGTGACAGCTTGACCTGTGAGTCTGGACACTGGGCTGCATCGCACTCTGCTTACCATGAGGCGAAGTGTGAATTTGAGTACAGACTACTTTATACATGAAACAGGAACTTAATATGTGTAGGCCCAGCACCGGAAATGTTCCCCTCATGTCCCTGCGCTCCTCTAATAGCATCACATTTTCCTAAGCCTGCTGTTTAAAATGTATCCTGGGAAAGGACATCAGTTAATGAAACCATTTGAAACATGGATTCAAACGTGGGTGATCGTGCAGGGACACTTTTGGATGCCCAGGGGTGTTTGTCTGCTGCACGTGGTAAGACGAGAGTGTGAATGTGGTTGATTGTCAGATCAACACGGGCACTCTGTGTCTGCCACAGACCCATAGGCAGAGAAGGCTGACATGGTGCCAATGAAGTTAGAAGACCGCACGTCCGTTACTCTGACATTAAATTCTCCTCTGTTAATGATAAATGATACATCAGCACGGCACGGTGGTATTTATAGATGGGGCGGGAGATGAACGAGGTTAGGATCCTGTGCCCCTCCCCCGACTGTAGGTGATGGCTGCTGCCGGTAGTCCAGCAGCGGAGCGCTGATCAGTATTAACACAGGACCGCCTCTCAGCCTCTCAGCCTCTCAGCCTCTCTCCGGTCCCTCTGCGGTCCCCACTCACCGGAAGGCAGCTCGGCAGCTGCGAACAGCCTGCGCGCAGCCTCGCTCTTGTCTGCTTTAAGAATCCATTGGCCCGAGACTCGGTCGGTTTAGGGTGGAAGAGGCGAAGCACCGGCAGGTGTTGACTAGCGGGCAGAAATCGCGGTGCAGACTGATGACGATGATGATGGTGAGGATGGTGCATCTCTTCCTAGTGCCTTTATGAATTACATCGCGTTGTGTGAAGAGGCGTAGGGGGCATCTTTTTCTCTCCCCCCCCCCCCCCCTCCCTTCCTTTTTTCCTTCCCATTTCTCGCCTAACTGTAATGGTGGATGTCTCGCTCGCTCCGGGGCCCCGTGTGTTGCCGGGAGAGCTGAATCCCGCCCGGCTCTGAGACCTCAGCGTCGGCCCGCAGCGCTGCGCCATGGCCTTGGACGTCCAGACGTGCGCGGTGTTTACGGTGATCGCGGTTCTGGTGCTTGTGAACGTGCTGCTGGTGTTCCTCCTCGGTACTCGTTAATGGACCTGCGCTTGGGGCCCGGTTCGCAGCGCAGCGCACTTTCGCACAGGAGAGGAGAGAAAGGCAGTGCGCGTTGGTCGAGAGCGGGGACACCCGGCGCTCCATCGCGGCTACGCGTTGAAATGAATGACGTTGGTACAACATCATTTATTTCTGTTACCCCCCCCCCCCCCCCAAATCCTCCGTTATGTCTTGTGTCCTCTCGCCGTTTGTGATAGCTGGTGTTGTG
>JAVQJF010059755.1:0-11456 GCA_036023855.1 Gadopsis marmoratus
TTCCCATGAATTTTAATGCACAGCACTGGTCTCCCTCCCGGATTCTGGGATCACATTTATTAGGGGAAAAAATGTCATGCGGGATGCAGTGCTTTGCAGTCTGCTGCTGCACGGGGAGATGTTTCATGTGTGTGTGTGTGTGTGTGTGTGTGTGTGTGTTGGTGGGGGGGCTTGCTGGGCGGCAGTGGGGGTAGGGGGTGCCCAGGATGTATGAGGCTCTGTTGCATTGCGCTGGGGGGGGAGGCATAATAATATAGATGATAGAAAATGATAAGTGAAGGACACATATTATTGCTATTGGCAGGTCAGATGAAGGAGTCTGCTAGGTGTGTGTTTGTGTGTGTGTGTTGGCTGAGCTCCACTGATTAAATACACCACAGTGCCCTTCTCTCCTCCACAGAGGCTCAGAGCAACGGGACATCAAAGTGGCCCCACAATGGGATGGGACACAATGGTCGTAACGCTACAGGAGCTTTTCGGTTTTAGCTCAGTCGTGTGAGGTTGTAAAGAGACAATTCTGTCAAACGCACGTATGCTAAGTGCAACTAAACACGCGCTCAAACTACACACACCTGTCTCAAAGGGCAAAACGGTGGAAAGTGCCTGAGGGAGCAGCAGCATGCCTTTTCAACCACAACTTAAGGCAGGGAAGAAAAAAAGACACAGGTTATCCATACAGTGGGCAAGTTGTCACCGAGCAGCAAAAACATCAGGAGGGAGTGGCTTTCGAATGAGTTCACTTCCCACGAAACTCCAGAGACGACTTCATTCCTTTGTGGTTGCCAACAGCAATATCAGTGTCAAGCCGTGACTATGATATTAGCACTAAATGATGCCCCAATAATACTGGACAAGGTCTACCGGGCACACATCCGGGCAAGAAGACGGACTATCATGTCTCACACTTTTTTTATGTTCACTGGAAGGCAGCGCGTTTGGATCAATAAGCTTCACTTGTCTGGTACTTTGTCCTTAGATACTAGCAGTTGTGGGATTGTATATTAAAATCCCATCAAGTTCCATCAAAAAACAAAACCATGAGGTGCAGAAACTACACTAACGCTAAAAATCAGGCTCAAAGCAAAAACCCACATAAACAGCAGCAGAATGGACAGTATTGCTGGCTGCACCGTGCATTTATTTGGCTGTTGTTCGGTTGAGCACTTGATGAAAGGCCAAATCTAGGCGACCTCACAAGCCTTCAGGTTTTTTTCCACTCGAGCTACATGTACAATAGAGTTTGATTTCTGAAAAATGTTCAGATATGTAAAACATCAATCAGGATTTGGAGACAGTCCTTTACAATCAAAGAGCAAGGCCTCCTTTCCAGACCTACAATTTTGCAACAATCGTACCGGTAGGGGACCATTGTCGCCACAGCAGGGAGACCATTCTCTCCAACAGCAGCACAGCCTCTCCAGACAGGAATGCACTGGAGCTACAAAACATGCTGCATCTTGAGGGCTGCGAGTCAGCAACTACATTTATTTTTGGAAACCATGGAAAAGCCCATGTTTCGCTATTTATATTTCATTCTCTATCATTCTCAACGTGCACCAAATGTAACAAGTTCACTCGCCTTCTCTTGAAAATACTGACACTTTTGGGAAATGAAGACTAACTTAAATCTAAACAGTCAAAGCATCGTTTCAAAATAAGCCCTGGAATACAAATCAATGACCTCTAACCACGGAGGCCAGTTAAACAGTGGATTTTTCCTTTGGTTCAATTTTGCTCAAGTCAACAGCACACAGAGCTGCTCTCTAAACGGGAAAAAGGATGATTTTGGAGGACGGCGCTTTGGCTCGGGTCATAAACCTTTGGTTTCGTGGCGTCCCTGTTGCTCGCCACCCCACCACCTCTCCCCAATTTCCCACAGTGCCTTTGGGATGGGGTTGAGAATGGCTCCTGACCAGCGTGGGCTTGAGTGACAGGAAGACAAGGCCACAGTGTTGTCATGGTGGTGCCCCACCCCCCCTGCTCTGCCCCCACCCCTTCCTTGTCCCTCATCAGACAAGCTGGGTGTTAGTGCAGAGACGGCACAGTGATTTATTGGTCTCTACTCATCTGGGGTACCCCTCCCCAAACACACAAACACACACACACACACACAATTTCAACCCCTCCTCGCACTCCCTCCACCACCCTCCATTTCTCCCCTCCCCCCCTGCCCCCAACACCACTCCATCCATCTCCTCCCCTTCTGTCCTCTCCTGCTGCATGGCCCCTGGGGGAAAGAAGGGGTAATGACCCACATCAGCAGCAGCTATGCTCACATGCACACGCACACACACACACACCCTCTTTTCCTTGCAGGCAGATCCGAATAAATACCCTCTGTGGTGCACATACGCACATGTACGCACACACAAAACAGACGCTGACACATTTACGCCCACAGGCATGTGTATCTGGGACCAGTGAAGAGACCGCACTAAAGCATCTTCTTCTATTTGCTAAATAGTTCTTTCTTTTAGTAATTAGCACACTGTTTTCATCATGACCTGTTGTAACCAGGGAAGAGGGGAAGTACACCTCTCCTTTTCACTGGCATTTTTTGTCTTTACAAAACAGAACAATGGGATGATTTGTGCCTCTCCGCGGTGAAGTGGAATAAGATCTCCTTTTGATTTTCCAACTATCTGTGAATGCACCAGCTTGCACAATTTGGCCATGAAATCCAAAATTGCACTGCACGCTCACAGAGGTAATGATGAATGAGTTTCCTCATGGCGTCTTGTAGCAAAAAGGCGAACTTCATATGTGCCAGTGGAATTCCTAGACAAGGTCAATGTGACGGTTCATATTCTCACATTCTGCTGCATTTGCAGGGCAGAGTGAGAAAAGAGCATCTTTCCAGAGGTTGATTTTGAATTCAGGCAGCCGAACCACACTGAAGCGAGAGTGAAGAGGTTAAATCTAAGCATTGACTTGCAAATGCTACCGACAGCACTCCGTGTGTGCTGTCACTCATCGCACACAGTGGAGGGAAGCTGTGTGCAGCTACTGCCACAGGTTTCCACTTTACATGAGAGTTGGCAAGCTGGAAAGTGCAGGCCAGGTGTTAATTTGGGTGTTAAAATAGGAAGGAGAATACATAAATTACCTTTTCATGCAAAGCAGGACACGGGATGTAGCAGAGAGTGAAATGATGTGTTGGATGTTCACAGAGCCTGGCTCCATAATGAGGCCAACCACTATTAAAAAAGAAAAATTAAAAGAAACTCTCTCATATTAACAAACAGGCAAGCATCTATTTACAAAAGATAGCAGATAAATCATGCTTATGGTTGACAAAATGACACTAGAGATACTGAACTCTCCCTAAAATGGATAAGTAGCACTAATTGGTCACATTTGTAAAGAGTGAGATGTTGAATAATGGAATAACTTCATTGCTGTTGTTAAATATAGGCAGTAAAAAGTTCACGTAAAATGGGTGAATATAATGATATCTGTCAGACAAACTCCCATATTCAAACTCAAAATCCAGGGATTTTACCTGTTAGCATACAGGCAAGAAGCTTGGAACACTGCATTATACTGCCACCTGCTGGCAAACGGAATAATTGCAGCCAGATTCATTCCAGGGTTCAATACTGCACTTCATTAATAAAAAACACTTTATCTTATGTAGCTGATAAAGTTTTTTTTTATGTTCACTGGGGGAGAAGAATGGCAGCAATTTGGGTTTTTAATCCAACGATGATCTGACTTTAAATCTCGGTGCAAGGAGCAGCCTGCTGCTCAGCAAAAAGTCCAGGAAGTCCTCTGGTGAACAAACGTCCAACTAATACCGACAAACAGCTCGTCACGGTGCCTGTAGGTCATTTAAATATTTAAAATCCACTCGTTAGCGTCGTTGTAAGATGGTGAAACCTTTCTATAGTCTAGGGGAAGCGCTGCACTAGAGGCTGAAAATGCTTTACTATTGTATGAAGACGCCATTTTCCGACTGCAGGCTGCAATTTTGCATTCGTACCACACGGTGTCGCCATTACACTGCAAATGCCGAGATGCCACTAAATCGATCAGCATCTAGAATCCTCCCCCAGTAAATTGGGGGGTGAAAATAGTAATTCAGCAATTATGGCAGTCAAAATAGAATGAAGGATGGGCCTGCACCTTCGCTGGTACCCTTCACCCAATCTGATTTATATAACTCCTATACCACCCAGTCAGACCCAAATATTTTCATATTCATACAAATATATGTTATGTAAGAAAGGGTTCCAACTTTCAGTTTCAGAGTTTTTCTTATTGATGACATTCAAAAAACGGTCTTGTGTAAATTATAAAATATATTTCAAGATAATTGTTATACAATTATCCGTGAGTTTGTTGTTAAACTACAAGCTTTACTGAGTCCAGTACAGTACAAGTCCCTCACATTTGTGCTTGAGAAAATGTACGTGGTAATTTTCCAACAATAGAAATGATCCAGTTGGTGTCATGATGACAGTCCAAGAAGGCAAAACCTTCATCATAATACAGTATACTTCAGCCACATACTTTGTTTGACAAACAAAAAAACAACTTTACCTTCTTATTACTACCTTCTTCCTTTCCCGTATTTATTTGCTAGCACTTTCTCTTCTTCAGAAGATTCTTGAATTTTAGGAATATGGACCACCTTCTCAGTCTTTGCTGGCAGCATGTACACTAGCATTTTCCCTTCTTTCCTTCAATATTCCCTCTCGATCTGCAGATTGCTGGCACAGGAAGGCACCTTGTATTTTCCAGGGGAGACCAGCTGGCTGTTGAGCAGACCCAGGCCTCCCCCTTCCCCTTGTGGTCCTTCTGTCTTGAACACAAGGACAGAAAAGCCAATATTAAAGCAATTGTGGTTAAGATTAAAAATCAATGCTGACTGTCTAAAGAGGGGAAAATACAGATTTAATATAATTCATCGCAAGAATGAGATCTTTTTCAAGAGTCCGATGTCAGATGCAGTCCCGACTCTGCTTCTATTGACGCTATTATGTTAACAGATATAGTATTTCTGAAGTCCACCTAGCGTGCAGAAAGAAACTTTAGAGGCCCAAAGCAATTTCCTGCACAGCTATGGGACTTATTATTGCCAGAAAAATAAGTTATCGAAAAGACAGACCACATTTGGAGTAACTACGTAAACAGGAGTGTTAAATGACAAGTTCAGAGTGACATACACCCTCATACCCCACTGGGGCTGAGTGACTGTGTACTCAGTGCAGCTGATTTAGTAACTAGTCAGACCGTTTAGTTTGGGTTACACAAAAAGGTACTTAAAGTGTCATTTAGAAAAACATGTTGATATTTGTGAATTACCATCTCTAAACTGTGCAAACGCTGAGTTGGGGGATTTTGAATTGTATGTGTTGAGCACGCCGATGGGTTATATCCACACACATATGTTATGCTTTGCCTGTATCTCCTCTCTGGCCCCATAAGATAATATATAACTCTCTGCCATCTAAATCTGCAATGTTAAACATAACAGAACAGCATTATAGAAGCGCCTTGGGTTAAATACTGTAAGTCAGCTGTGTGAGAGACACACATCATCCTCGGCTGATGAGATGGGTGGTCTCAGCATGAGCCCATGCATGAGTGCTTTACAGTATGTCCCTGTATATTTGTGTGTCATTTTCTCGTGTAAACATAAGAAACAAAACCCCACCTTTCCTGATTATCGTTCTTGTGCATTAATAACCGCAGCCTGTATGCATCCATGCCTCAACCAGCCTACATGGTGCTGATCCCTTTGGAATGACATCATTCCCACCTGAAACAGGACCTTGAGCTGTTTTCCCAACAGAGGCCCTGTCACACTTGGCCTCTAGCAGCGTACCTGAGGTTTGTTTACCTCTCTGTGTCGCTACTATTCCACAGCGGGACACGTTTTCCCCTCGACCATAAATCTATAAAGTTTTGCATGACTTGCAGTGTCGAGGGGGAAACGACGTGAAGCCCCTGGCCAAGACGAGAGGAATGGTGTGTGTGTGTGTGTGTGTGTAAATATATATATATATATATATATATAAATCCCTCATCAGGGTTACTGGTGGTTGTGGTGAGGATGGCTAGCAGCCAGATAAGCAGCTTCTGCTCTCTCTCTCTCTGAGTTTCTCTCCTGAGGCTGCCTGAAAGAAATGTGCCATTATCCAGCGAGGCCCCTACACCCGGGCCCCCGAGCACAGAACTTCTGTCCAAGACAACATGCAAAGTCCAAGAGACTTGGAGACTGGAAGCTGGAGAGGAGAGAGCCGTAGATACCTCCTCAGACTCAGTTTACGACCACCTCTGCTACAGCCAAACGCTGCTGCTGCCCCACAACCATTCCCTCACGGCTTCTTTCTTTCCAGTAGGTTGTTGCCAGAGAGAGTGAAACGTCTGTGTTGACGTTCCTGTGTTCAAACTGGACCGATCTCTGCAAAATGAGATGCGTATTGCGAGTAACTTCGTCACTCCACCCAAGTGTCTCCTTCAGCAGTTCAGATTGCAGACTTTGCCACTTATTTCTCTTAACTTGTTTTGAGTCACATATCCTGGTCAGAGCTCAGGTGGCAAGTTGATGAGCAGGTCAAAGGAAATATCCTTTTCTGCAACAACTTCCTCATCCTCCCTGGGGATGCTCGAGCAGTCCCATGGCAGCAGCAGGGAGATATAATCACTATATTATGTCCAGGGTCTTTTCTGGGGTCTTCATAAAGCCTGCTATCATTGTCCCTAACACCTGAGAACCTAGTTTAAAAGTGATGCACTAAGGCCCGCACATTGAACCAGGGCTGGCGTCTACAGACTATAGTGCTTGCTGACGAAGATCTTAATAAGGCACCTCACAATATGCCAGTGAGGCAGGCTACAGTATGTTACACAGCGTCCTGCTGGTTGTCTGCCATGGAGGTTAAAGAAAAAACTTTAAACGCATTCAATTTGAATAAATCCATGGATCCGTTTTAAATGCAAGCAGCTGCAGGTTAGCGGGCTGGATACAAAAACATGCTCTCAGTGAGTTAATTGTAAATGAAAAGGAAAATAGGATCATATACTATCTTAGTTAACTGTCTTGGTGGTGCTTTCCTTTTGGTGTTAATGTGCATGCACATTTACAGGGAAAGCTCAGAAAGCAGGCATTTGGGTCTAAATTGATTGTTAAAATATGTAAGGTCAGTAGCAGCTGCCTCATTGAAATGCAATCTATGTGACTAACACATTAAACCTCGCAGAAATGCTGAAACTATAAAATAATTTCCTCAGCACATAAGGGTTAGAGCAGACAGTTCATCAGATTTGGGTCTTGTGGGCTTAATTACAAAATAACATATTCACACTGTTATTTCAAATTACACAAGGCCGTGACACTGGCTAGTGACGTGTGTACGTGTGTGTGTGTAATAAAAAAAGGGGTTAATTGGTGTGCCTCTTTGGAGAAGCAATGCTTTTGGCTGTGGAGCAGGAAGACTAGCTACTGTCTATAACGGGAAGAGAACAACAACAGAGACTAGCTGCTCATTTCTGGAGGCATTTTAATTGCTAGAATACAGCGCCAAGCTAAAAATGTCTCCGCTGGTCTCCCGCATGAGAAAGCAACATGAGCTGCTCTCTGCAACACCTCTGAATCTGAATCACCTCTGAATCAATGCAGAACAATGTTAATTGTTAAAATACCATGAAATATAAGGCGCTTACATAGGGTGCGCTTAATAAAACTAGATCATCTGACAATTGTGACTTCTACTGTCTGAAACCTGCCTCTGATACTGTGCACATCGGAGTCTAAGCGGCACTGACTTCTTCACATGGGAACAGAAGAAATGACTACACTGTGGGTGTCAGGCTACTCGGCTCAGCCAAAGGCCCCTCATTCACGTTCACTTTTTGAAATCAATGAAAGTATGTCCTAAGACGCACAGGGGCAGAAGCACCAGCGTTTCCTAAGGCTGCAGTGTTGACTGTCTGGGACACAGTGAGTGTGTCTGTGGAGCTTTAAGTGACTTTCTCAGAGGCGGTTTCCCCCTTCGAGTGCTGAAAACGTGATGTAAACATTTCCAGCTAAATGGAAGCCGCAGAATAATACATTTAAATTTATTACAGGGTGAAGAACAAGACCATGACTGTGCCTCCCCTTTATCCACTTCTCATCATGTAAACCAGTTCAGCTCTCCCCTATGTCTGTTTCGGGTTTACCCCCCCGATTTCCTTTGCTTCTTATGTTGCCTCTATATTCTCTCTGTAAATTCTCTCCTCTCAGTAAATTGACTCTTACTTATATAGCGCTTTTTAACCGTTGAAACGGTTCCCAAAGCGCTGTGACAGTAATCTAAGCTTCAACAGTAGTCTAATTCACATTCTCATTCACATTCACACATCGATGGGGACACAGTTGCCATGCTGGCCTCCACCAGGGGCAACTTGGGGTTCAGTGTCTCAGTGCCCAGGGACACTTCGACAGGACAGGAGGAGCTGGGATCAAACCACCACAGAGGACATCCCCCTAAGTTTCAGTCTCCTTACCCAAGACTCTTTGATTGAGCTGGCTGTTATGCCTACTGATTTCAAACCAATTTATTCTCATGAAATTATTGAACGTTCCTACCGGATACACACTCCTTAACAGTTACCAAGGCAGAAGAAGCGGAGAGTCATCTATGCCACATACTAGGGGATGCTCAATTGGGGAAAAATAGTTGGAACATGCCAGAGATTACAAATGTAATTATTTCAGGACCACAAATCAGCTTTCAAAAGGGAGAGATTTCTAGCTACACCCCTGCCCCACATACATCCCTCTCTCCTGATTCTGGTCCTGAAATTCCAGCTTGAAACCATATGGCCGAAAATACTGGCAACCGAGTCTTTTCTGTCATGCTTTACTGCTTCCAGTGCTGAGGTTTTCCCAAAACCGCTCATCTCAAGAGCCACCTCTCACCAGGCTCTGGGTCATTCACAGAATTCCATCCCTGTGGACTGGACCATTCATGATTTGTGATGGCTTCTAAGGAATTATGTATTTGCCTGGATCTACTCCAGGTAGAGTATGTATTTCATCTGCCTCATTAACTCCTGAGGCAGATAGTAGATCATTACGTGTTAGATAATGCCCTTCAGATTGATAGTGTCTTACTATTTACAACCACAGGTGGATATACTGTTTAGCAAGCTCAGAAATGCCCCGGTTACCATAGAGATCATCTCTCATAATGTAACAAGGTACATTTACTATTAGGCCTTAAGGGTAATATATTCAGCAAGGGTATATTATGCATCTCTGGAGAAATTAACAGCAAAAGCTGTGAACTTACATATTGTAAATCACCCTGAAGAAGAAGAAGCTAAATGGCTAAATAGTCATGTAAATAAAATACCATAATCTTTTCCATTCCCAGTTATTTTGACACAGTAAAAAAAAAAAATAGCCCCACATACGCACAACTTCCACAACACGCAAGTGAGTAATATTGCTTTAAATGAAGGATGACAGTGGTTTTCAATACCACTGCCAACGAAACTCCCACAAATGTCCCCATGGGTCCAGTGTTTATTTCGTTATAAATACACGCGTTTATTTTTGTGCAGCATACCCTTCTCCGGTCTGGACGCACCGAGGCACCAGGGGAGCCTTGATTAACCCCTCCTGAATCTTCCAGCACTTAGTTTTATTATTATTCTTGTTGCAAAAAAATGTCTAATGCACAAGAAAGTCATGTCATGAATCAGTCACTTGACAGCATGTCTCCAGAGGTAAAACTATAAATCTTTAAGACTGCAGTGCACCAGAGCTCAAACCATATGCTCTCAACATTATACATGAATCTATCTCTGAACTTTTGTTGGAACCTTTAACCTCGTCTTTCCTGTCACTGTTCACTCTGTGCTATACAGTATGTCAAGGCAAATTATTTTTAAACATAGAAAATTACAGATGAAATTTGGCTGACAGCAGTAATGTCATGTATCAAAGAATGGCAGAAGCAACTTTGGTTTCTTTTAGTTTTACACGAATAAAGAAAACACTGGTGAATTCATGGTCTCACTGTAAAATATCGCATGCAGGAATGATAGAGCAGGGGAAATAAAGTCTGAAAATGTATGATGTTAAAGGGTCAGTTCACCCAAATTACAGAAAGAAAACGTGCTCTGTGGCTCAACCACAGGAACACAGACATTTTGTGGAAAGACATTTTACATTGTCATTTTCAGAATGTAACTTTTTGAAACTTTTAGCGCCACAAACAAAATTTAATTTGCCCCCATTGTACTGGGGTGGCTGCAGCAATCTCCTCGCCTCCACGCCTTGTTACAACACCAATTTCAAGTGTGTTGACCTTCTGACTTGTGGGCGGAAGAATTGTTATCGTTCTGCTCACAGTCAAAATAACAGTGAACACGCCAAGAACATCTTGAAATCTTGATGCTGCAATAACCTAGTTTATCATATTTAATTTCAATGATCCCTTTCTGCAGGACACACATTCACCATCCAAATAAGTGCAACAGTTTAGAAAGCCTGGTGTAATTCCATAATGACATCAGTGACATGAAATGTATAAATTAAGATAAAAAAGATAACAATATGGATTATATCTTTATTTAAAGTTCTCTGGTTTAGAGCCTATAGATATAATCTATATACAAAAAGCAGTTGACACAAGTTGACATATGAACAGGAGATTGGCCAACCAGTGCCTAATTCCCTAACTCAATAAAGCAAAATAACACACGGATGGAGCCACATCACCAGCCGAGAACCTTGGTTTTCATGAAGCTGGAGGGGAAAATCAAACACCATGACGTTGTTACATCCTCATCTGAGCTATTAGTTTGGCTGCAGTAATACACATATGATTTAGTTGTAGGGAGCAGGGGAGGGGGCTCACACAGCACTTCACCGCAACCAGATCCAGCTGTTTCTTGTTGTAAATCTGTGTTCTAAATGTCCAGAAGACCTCAGGGACCACGGTTCACCACAGGATCCCCCACCCCCTAAAGTACCTCTGCCTTTCACAATCACTACCAGGTGGGATTGTCTCGGTCTTCCTGTCCCGCCCCCTCCCAGGTTTGTGGTCCATCTGATCTGTTGTCAGTCCTCCAGGCGTCTGCATGCTGTAGAAGAACTGTACAGCGCACCTTATTCACAAATTAACCCCATCTATCAGCACAAGAATGGGAAAAGGACCACAGACGGATCTTTGAAGTGGGAACAGAGCAGTGTAACTAGCTTCAAAAAAACACTGTTGCGTATGTAAGCCTTTATCATTAAAACAGCCCTTTAAAAGCTCTGCCAAGGCATCTGGCTTATGTTTGGACCTGGAATTGGATCCATTTGTGTGGCAACTCCAACATCCACCAGTCTGAGAAGGCATGGGAAACAGCACACTGTACAGGTGAAAGTCAAATCTACCTACATGTGAAATAAAAACATCCAAGCATATAAATATATATATATATATATATATATATATATATATATATAT
>JAVQJF010059757.1:0-11655 GCA_036023855.1 Gadopsis marmoratus
AGACAGAAAACACAAACAGACAGACATACAATGAGAGAGACACAGATAGGAAGACATGGAGAGAGAGAGACAGAGAAACGGACACGGAGAGAGGGAGAGAATAGAAAGAGCGAGAGATACAGAGGCAGACATACAGAGAAACAGAGACAGGGATTGTGAGAAAGAGGTAGAGTCTTAAGACTAAGCAGCAGGACGAAGGCGGGACTCTACAGACCTCACGGTACTGGGACTGGCGGAAGTTCTCCACCTGCAGGGAAAACGGGAGACAGGATGAAGGTGAAGTGAGAGAACATCTGGATATTTAGGCTGCTGACTCATGTTTTGGATTCACTTTCGCTTTCCTCCCAGGACTGAGGGGGCTTTCCTCCGCCGCTTCACCGCGGAACAACCGACCCGGTCCAGAAAGTGGCCCCGTTCGGACCCGGCCTGAACGGGGCCCGTCGCGTACGGCTTTGTAGCACCGCGCGGTGTCCGGGCGGAGCAGCGCCGACTCACCTGAACCGCAGTCGCGCTGCTTATTCTCAGGCTCGACGTCTTCGACATGTCTGCAGCGGAGACGAGTCAACAGCAGGACGGAAGGACGGAAGGACCGAAGGACCGGCTCCGTGCGGGACTTCAGCTGGAATCAGGTGCAGAGGAGGACGACGCGTCTCGGCCGGCGGTTATTTCGTTGATTTCCTCATTCAGTTTACTTTCGATTTTGATGTCGGATGACGACGATGGCAGTTTGCGCCGCCCACTGGCAGCACAACGCCGCTGCGTACGAACGGAAATGTGCTCGAATCATTTCAAACGTTAAAAAAGAAAACCACAACAACATTGTAACTAAAGCTTTCAAATAACTGTAGTGGAGTACAATGTTTGATATTATACTATGTATATATTCTGATACATAGTGGAGTAGAAGTGTCAAGTGGCATCAGGAGAAAATACTCAAGTACTTTTACACTACTTGAGTACATAAAGTAGTTATATTTGGCGCAACATGTAATGTCGCCACAAAAACATCATATATAACAGTAAAACACTACCTGCAGAATGTGTGATTGTACTTTTGTCACTGTTAATACTTTTAGTTAAGTATGGTATTTTCCAGGGGATTTTCCAAGGTCGGAAACGTACGCTGAATTATTGTGGCTGTTTCCGCCTTTATTTTGAAAACTAAAACCTGACCGGAAGTAGGGCCGGAAGTCAAAACGTCAAACAGCGGGGGGAGTTCCGCATTCAAAGCTAACTAGCTTCAGACGGCACCGAGCCGGTGTAGCTGGGACTCCCAGCACGAACCGCTGACGTGACTTTAAAAACACGATATTTTTCGTTAGCGGCAACATAAAGACGTCCTGCCGGTCTGTGGAAGAACGGAATAACCGTCGAAAGTCGCGAAGACGTTGACTAAATTGAGCAGGTTTGTTTTTTTCCAGTAACTGAAAGTTTCGGTTTCAACTAACGTGAATTGTTGTCGGTGCGTTTGCCTTCGGGCAAAACTAACAACTGACGCCGCCAACTCGCAGTAGACACGATGTCATCGTGGAGGAACGTTAAGACAGCGTTGGTCTGTCTGGACGGCTGGTTGTTGCCACAACTCGGCGTCTGTGAGCCCGAGTCTGTGATTAGCCTGCACTTCCCTTAAAAGCCGCCGTGTGGCGTATTAAAGGTGAAGACGGTCGAGGACACTTCATCCCACAAAAACCCCGCATCGCTGCCACTTGCTGACAACTTAGTCCTAAAATAAATGGTGGCCCTTTACAGTGAAATGTACTCCCATTACCCACCGGGCTGGACCGGTACCCCAGGGCTGGACCGGTCCTTATGTTTCCTCTCTGACCGGCCCACCATGAAACCGGTAGATAAGATAAACTTTATTAATCCCACAGGGGGAAAATATACTGTTACAGCAGCTGTTACAGATGATCGGACCTTTCGTGCAGTTCTTTACTGACAGTGTCAGTGACACTTGACTGGCCCCGATCTTTAATCTCGAAAACCCCTCCCCCTTGTGGTTCAGATCGCATTTAAGCCCCGCCCACGCCGACTTCGTATCGCGTGATTTCGTTCTGCTTGCAAACAGAAACACAAAAGCTGACAATAAAAGCAGCAGGGAAATGACTGCATGTATATACAGTATATACACATTAATGATATTAAGATACAAAAAGATTGATGATTATAATTTTGAGCATCTTTCTGATAGATTACTTTGATTTAAAAAACAAAACAACCCAAGCGGCTCGTGCTCAGACTGACTGAGGAGGGTTACAGAATTGTCGATGCACGTGCAATCTTATAAACCTCTCGGGTTAGTTATTTTTAGGTTTATTAATGATTTAGTTAAGGAAAGACATTCAGTTTGCAATAATGTGCAACAGAGAAACACACAGCAAATTGTCACATTAGTGCTACAAACTATTAATTGACTGATCCAAATTGTCAACGTCCCGTTCTGGCAGCCATGAACAGCAGCGGCCCTCCTTCTGCCCAGATGGACGAGGTCAGGAGGAGATTCCAGTCCCTCCTCTCCTCCTCGGGTTCAGCCCAGGACGTGAAGGCCGAGGTCCAGACCATGGCCAGCATCCCGCTGCCGCTGTCAGAGAAGTACCGCCACTTTGGAGCGGAGGCCATGCTGAGGGAGAACACGACCGGCCGCAACAGGCAGGAGGTAAATGTCTTCCTTGTCTGAAGGCAGTGTGCTTAAACCGAACAGTGAAATGAACATGGAAAGGCATGTGGATAGACATAAGAGACACAGGCAAATGTAACTGGGTGATATGAAATACAGTTAGAATGTCTTTAAAGATGAACACAAAAAACCCACTTTATTCAGTTTATCCTGTACAAGGGGGGACACATTTTTGTTTAAAGCGTAGTGTTGTCTGACCAGTAGGGGGCAGAAGACCTGCAAAATACAAAGCGCATACTCCAGGAGACTACACAAATTAAGTCATTTCTCTATATCAAGGACTGACTAATTGCAGAGCATGTGCTGTATATTCAAACATTTTAAATTTGTTTATTTTGGTGAACTGAGGCCCCATCTAATATTATATTTCAGATCAGTTCAATTTAGCGCCGTATTATAACAAAGTTATCTCATAACACTTGGTTATATAGAGCAGGTCTAGTTAACTAATCTGCTGGTTAAATTTCTGTCTTTAAATTTGCACATCGCGAAGAGAGAACAAAAATAAACCAACTTAAAATCTGTTTGTCAGGATGGATTTGTCAATGTTTTAAAAGTGACACAAAAAAAACGTGCTCTGTAATTTATAAAGTAAGAGCTCTTGCATAAATTTAAGTTATTTAAATGTAAGAATATGTACCACACACAAATATGAAATCTGTGAATATTCTTTTACACATATATGCTTTGGAAACCTAAATAAACTGAAATAACTGCATTATTATCAGTTAATAAATAACAGACACTGACTCATTCCACTGACTCCATCGTGTAGGTGGAGCAGCCCAAATGACATTCATTTTGTCTCTGCTTCAGGTCCTGGATTCCTTGAATAGACTGGTCAAGGCCTTGAGTATCCTGGAGAAATACGGCTGTAACCTGACGAGTCCCACCCGGCCCAGATACTGGAGGAGCGTCAAGCACAACAACCCCGTCTTCAGAACGACCGTGGACGCCGTCAAGGTGAGCAAAGACCCGACAAGTTAGGTCTTCGCGTTTCACGCAGATCTTTCAATGGAATTCTGTGGCTTTGAGCAAGACTTTGGTTGAATTTTTAAGCTTCCCAGTGTGAACAAGGCTCATTTTCTTGCAGACAATAATATATATATAAAAAAAAAAGGAGGCCTTTGCTTTTGCATATTTCATGATGGACTTGCCGAATCATACATTGCTAAGAGAAAGTCATATATCAATCCTCATTTTCTTCCACAGGGCGGACGCAGAGTCCTCTATCTCTACGGTTACACCAATCAGCAGATAGATGGCCTTAGTTTCCCCGATGAAGTCAATGAACCAGACACGGAAAAGGTTGCTGCAGTGACCCTGGAGGTCATGACCCTACGCACAGAGGTGGACATGCTCGTTAAGGTTCGTATTTGTCGCCTGAAGACTGTAAACATCTGCGAACAGCTGTTTCTGTGTAAGAAATTCACTGTATTCCATTTCTTAAATCTCTTGTTTAGGGCATCCATCCTCACCTAGAATACTTCAAAGATATCATCCCATTAATCATCCAGCAGGTCTGTGCAAACATTTCCAGGTCGCTGTATACATGAATCTTTTGTCAAAATGCACGATTAAAATAAAAATGCTGTCACCAAATTTTGATGCCGTCTGTGGAAACTATACGACTCAAATGACGTATATTTGTCTCGCCAGTCACACATTACGTTGCTCTTGAGTGCACATTAGTACATGGCATAAACACAATACATTTCAAACCATCCTGAGCTGGAATTTCTACTCATGAAAGGAAAACCCGAAGTGAGTGAACTCGGCGGTTTTTCTATAGAGTTTCTGCAAAGTGCCAAAAGTAAATTTGATCCATGTCTTCTGCAAAACGAAAAATGGTTAAAGAACAGAAACACCACATAAAACAGGCTATAATTAGTCTGAAAGACGTCTTTCATATATATAAAAGATGCCTTTCAGCATCGATGCACTATGATCACCTGTCTTCATTATTTATTTCTGCCCACCGCATGTTTAAAGTGTAACGAGTGTTTTCTGTGCTGCGGGTTTCTTCAGGATAAGCTGGTGAGTGACGCTGTGGGTGTCCTGCCTGGAGAGGAGCAGCAGGGAGACAAACCCCAGGTTCCGTCTCTTCCACCTACACCTGCTCAGAGCCCTGGAGGACAACCTTTGGACCCGCCAACAGGTGAGCTGCCACACACCTCTCAAGCAGCTTTAGACATTTTTTATTTTTTATTTTAACATTTTCTACACGTCTCTTGGACTTTTTCTTCATCAGTGTGTGAAGAAACAGTAGATTTAGTCTACAATTACAAATGTCTCTTTTATTTACAATATTAGGTTGGAGCTCATAGGTTTATGGTTATGTACCTGTAGCATAGAAGCCAATCTTTTTTGTTCTCTCTGTCCAGCCTCTCCTGCAGCGAGGGCGTGTAATTTGTGCGGTGGCCCTTCGACTCTGGTTTGCCCATCTTGCGACAATCAATCTTTCTGTGACGCGTGTGACGACCTCTTTCACCGCCACCCCTCCAGAGCCAATCACAAGAGAGACAAAATACAGAAAACCAAAGCGGGTATGCCAGATTACAGCACGCTTTAATACAGGAATGCGTCGGGGAACAACAGTTGCTGCATATGCGTTTTTATTGTCGTGTTTTTGTTTGTGTGCCCGCAGAGACCTGCTGCATCTGTGGGATTTCGTCTGTGCACGCCCAGTGCTCCACTTGTGTTCAGAGGCTGTGTGCGAACTGTGACCAGCTTTTCCACTCGCACCCTGACCGCAAAGGACATAGCAGAACCATTGTTTCACCAGCTAAAACATCCAGGTTAGGAGAACAGGATCTTTTAACCAATTCTCGCCATTTGGCAGCAGTGTGTCCTGACGATCGGGGCATTACACGTTTCATCTCCAATGTTGATGTTGACAGTGAAAGCTGTGGGTAAGAGTTTCTGCTAACTGACAAACATACAAATGTATCCTCCAAAAAGATCTTCTCGTAAGGATGAGCGAACCTAAAAGAAGAAGAAGCTGGGTGTAAAGACATGTTTTGCTTCAGCATGTTTGTATTTATTTCATGCAGATAAGAAAGTGAGCAGCGCCCATAATATCCAGATATTGATCCAGCAAGGAAGGGAGATAGACTTTACCGTGAATGTAATTTTATTGCTTTTCTGCCGTCTTGCAGTCCGTCTCTGTCACCTTGGGAGTGTGCTCGTTGCACTACAGTGAACGAGATGCGAGCCGTCCTCTGCACGACCTGCGAACGGCCCCGACTCGCCACGTCCACCGTTCAGGAAAGCCCGCTGTCCGTTCCTACATCTCTCAACACAGGTGAGATTAAGACAACAAGGCGCTTTAGGAGGGGAAAAGATTACAATTCGACACACTACAGTAAAATAAAGTCGGGTGAATAAAAGCACAAAAAATGAAACTGAGTAAAGTTAAAGTACACCACAAAAAAATGAGTGAAATAACCAAGTAAAACACATGAGACGTATTAGATATGGCAAAATCAAACTTTGCACTAAATTTAATGTATTTTATCCCGGGCCAAATTATATATGGCGTGTTGTTTAGTGTGCTATAATAATATAATTTTATCGCAGCATATTTCAACGAGGTTCCATACAATACTGTCTGGGAAATGAAGATATGACAAAAGATGGTGCTGACCTAAAGAAACAAAGTTCTTGCATGAAGCAGCGCAGCGGTTTGAGTGGGTTGTGTTTGTGCTCCGTCCCTCAGAGTGGCAGTGTAAGAGCTGTACCGTTGTGAATCAAGGCAGCAGCATCCTCTGTGAGGTGTGTGAGCGCCCTCGTCTGGCCACTCGCCCACCCGTCGCACCAGCGCTGTCCAGCCCGGGATCTCCGTCTGACTCCGGAACAAAGGTCTCGCTGCTGCCGATGAAGCTTCCTTGTTCCCTTAATGTTTATCTCTTTTGCAGCTGTGGTCATTAAAGTGACTATAATTGGTGTTTTTTACAACAACCACGTAAAAATAACGTGACTATATAAGGTGTCGCGCTTAGTAATGACTGAATGAATAAATCAAGAGAATTTTCACCTCAATCTGCAGCTCCCTTCGGCTTTATGGAGCTCTATAGTGAGTTTCAGCTCATTGTTTATCTGCCCAGCTGTAATTCTACTGTTTTGGGTCACACTCTGCTCTCTCAAAGTATCATTCTCAGAGAAAAATCTGTAAAAAAGCTACTGAAAACTACCTGCTCAGCAGCAAACAGCAGACGCAGTTAATCTGCTGCCCTAAAGGGACCAGATAAACAATCAGGTATTGCAGGTTTATAGACCTATGACTTGGCGTTTGTCACCATTTTCTGATATTTTCTGGACTAAATAATTATTATTATTCACCGAGGAATAAGTAATTTACAGAGTTGCAGCCCTACTCAACAGCATTGCTTTCACATGCTGAGATCTTGATGTCTAAATCTGGCGGTGAGTTGGATTTACTGAAGATCATTTAGACGACTTTTTATTCATCTTTCGAGCTGCTGAAACAGTTGGATCGCTGCTGCCTTTCATCTTCTAATGTGTATGTTTAAGCATCTATCTGTATGAAGCCATCTGCTACACATACATGGACACGTTTTGTACTCATCCTGTAAAAACTCTTAAAATTTTGTTATATTCTTTTAAGGCACCTCATACATGTTTTTGTCTACTTAAAATGCATACTTAGCCTTTTTTTTCTCTCTCTCTTTCATAGTGGATGTGCCAGTTCTGCACCTATGTAAACACCAAGCCCACTCTGGTGTGCGAGATGTGCAACCTGTCATGTAAAGACGACTCTGCCGGAGTTTCTCTGCCTCTGTCCCTCCAGCAGCCTCCGTCCCTCCAGCAGCCTCCGTCCGGCACCAAAGATCAACCCCAGCCGAGCCCCAGAGTCAACCTGGACCTGAAACGGCAGCAAACGATGAGGGAAGACGGCCTCATTCTCATCCAACAGATCAGAGTAGGTCAACATTCATAAATCTCAATTCAATTTTGTTTCAATCTTCGATTCTTTTCTCAAAATTGTTTGGTCTATAAAGCATCAGAAAGTCGTGACAAACCCCGAAGGTATTTAGTTTACTACGTTTAATACACACTTGAGAATCTTATCTTAAAATGTATTTAAATTATTATAAAAATAGTTGTAGTTGCTAATTGTATAAATGGATAAATGAATCAACAAAAACTTAACTGACAATAAGGTTGATCGTCAAATAATAGTTTTATTTGTTTTGAAGTAATTTATGAAGCAAGTAAAAGTCAGAAAATTCACTGGTTTCAGCCTCACAAATGTAAGAATTTGCTGCTTTTCTCAGTTTTATGTGATTGTAAATTGAGTGTCTGGATTTTAGGTCATTTTAACGGTCTTTTTTCCCATTTTATAGACTGAATAATTAACTCATTAATCTGAAAAAGAACCCAACAGATTAATAAACCCTTATTTATTTGCAGTGGTCAACCCAGAGGATTGATTACTGGGTTGTTGATGTGCTTGTGCGAGGTCCTAGCATCGATTTATATGGACTAAATGATGAATTAATTCAAAGAAATATTGGTGATGAGAACATAAGTTGCAGTCCTAGAACTCCCTAAAGTTACCTATTTAGTGGAACAATTTAACTCAAAAGCACCAGCCTGCACCTAATACTGCCACAAGAGGGCTCCAGCTAATTTCCATTATCAATTAATCTGCTGAATTAAATTTCTGGTTTATAAAATGTCAGAAAAAAAGCGTAAAATGTAACTAAAATTCCCAAAAGCCAGATGAGAAGTCTCCAAATGTCTTGCTTTGTCTGACCAAGTAACAATGTCACAGTATTAAACGTGATACAGAGACAGGTATAAAGTACATTCTCCATCGTAGGAAGCAGAAAAGTGTGGCGTCAGTCCCGAGGAGGTGTACGCGGCCATCTTGTGCGGCGGCAGCAACACTAAGCCCTGTGATTGGCTGACATCAGAACTGCCTCACCTGCTGGATGAAATCTGCGCCATGGCGGCTTCTGTCCAGCTGAACTACAAAGCAGGGGATTCTGGGACACGACCCGCGGTGGAGCGGGACGGAGAGGCGTCCGAGCAGAGCCAACCCAGCGTCACAGGTGAAGGTGTGAAGCTGTCCAGAGCCGAGGCCAAGCTGGCCTGGTTGGCGACAGGAGGAGACACCGACAGAGCCGTGAGACAGCTGCTGACAGACAGACGGTTCAAGGTAGGAACATTCAAAACGATGTATTCCTGCTGGAGGTGCAGGAGCGTTTAGCTCCTACATCTTCCACCTTTTGTCTTCACTGCTTTCCCTCTCAGAGTAGTACTTACTTACTTTAAGGAATACTAGCATATGTACAATTTCCAAAAGCCAAAGTTCACACGTTAAATGATGTCTAAACACAAGCAGACATACAAGGATTTTGCCTTCATTTAATCACCTAAAAGTGGAAATTTCTTTACATTTAAATCTGTATCAGATTTTAAAATGATGGATTAGTTTGCAGGTTATTTTTTCGATTAATTGTTTTGACTGTAAAGTGTCAGAAAATAAAGATCAATTCTCATCAAAATGTTCCGGAGCCCAAAGTGACCACAGTCCATTGTTTTGTGTGACCAACAGTCAAAAACCCAAATATTAAAAATGTTATATTGGTATAAACCAAATCCTAAAACCAGAGAATGTTTGGTGACATTTCTGCTTGAAAAACAACTCAAACTAATTGATGGATGCAATTTACAATTAATTTCATCGTTTAATCTGACCATTATTTTCTCTTATTGATTTGATAGTTTAGTCTATAAAATGTCTAATATCTATCTAATAGGTGACGTTGTTTAAATGTCTTGTGTTCTTCAACCAACAGTCCAAAACCCAAAGATGTTCACATTCTCACAATTGAGAAGCTGGAACGAGTGAACATGTAACTTTTTGGCTTGAAATGCTAAATAAATCTTTTTGTCAGCCAACTAATCATTTAAGCAGCTAATTGTTTCAGCTCTCACACTAGCGCAGATATCGGAGTTTTATATATATATATATAATATATACTTTTTTTTTTTTTAATTTCTTTTTCTTGTAATAAAAGCACCTTAAAGTCCACCCAGCTCTTACGTTCTCAACAATTTTACACAACAAGCATCGTAAAATAACAATTGCAGAAACTGCAGCTAGATGCATGCTAGTGACACACGAGTGTTGAGTAAAGCTGCACATTTCCAAGGCTGTCTGCTCCCCCTTGTGAGGTCGATCAACAGCTTTCTACAGATGAAAGGATAGCAGGACACTTTGTGACCTTGAAAGATAACTTGGAACAAAGGCAGTCTGTGGTTGTTTGGGCGTGACGTGTAGGAGGAGGAGGGTGGCGAGACCCTCCTGAACATGAGCGTCAAGTAGAAACGCAAAGAAATCTTTTAAACTGAGGGGAGGAGCCGTCTCCTGGAAGGCTTTGGCATATAATGTGTTAGGAAATTAAGTGCTTGTCTTATAGGCTTACACGGAGTTACACAATCGTGTGTTCACTCTTAAAAAGAGCCAAATCGCATTCAGATGTGAGGTTTTGTGTTGGTCTTCCCTCCTGTTGAGACCTGAGCTCGGAACCGAAAACTCGTCACTTCCTTTCTTGTGATGGTGTTTGATTAAATCCAAACACATGCACACTAAGTATGTGACTAAGTACATGTACTCAAGTACACATTTGAGGTACTTGCACTTTGTCTTTTTCTTTTTATGCAGCGTCATTCTTTAATATATTTGTTATAAATCAAACTACTGACTATTAGTCAGACTAATTAGTTGATGCACCTCAACCTGCTATGACACTAAAATCCTGCTTTTACATTATGCATGACTAATAATAATCTAATATTTAATATAACAGGCACAGGGGACATTTCTTTACTTTTAATACATAAAGTACATTACCTTGATTCATACATACTTTATAAATGCAGGACAGAGTATTTTTTACAGTGTTGTTTTAGTAAAGAAAAGCAAAGGATCTGAATAATTCCTCCACCACTGCTTGCTAACCATTTTAGACGCATTTCCCCAAAACGTAAGTCTGAACTCTTGAGAGCTTTACAAGATCTTAAAATAAAGTTCTGTGCATTTTGAACAGTGAACATACAGCATGGGATCTTAATGAGTTACTCACGGATACGTCAGTGGGGTTATAAGGTTTATTAAGGCTGGCGTTGACACAGGACGTCCTTTCTGTACTGTGGTGTGTAGCTGTGATCGCTCTCCCTGCTGTGCAGATGAAGGAGCTGCGCTCTCTGGGCTTCAGAGACTCATCTCAGTGTGAGGAGGCCCTGCGGCTGAGTGGCGG
This sequence comes from Gadopsis marmoratus, assembly GCA_036023855.1. Lineage (NCBI taxonomy): Eukaryota > Metazoa > Chordata > Actinopteri > Centrarchiformes > Percichthyidae > Gadopsis > Gadopsis marmoratus. The sequence goes on from JAVQJF010059757.1 coordinate 10,969, forward strand.
AGAGATGAAGGGGGCTCTGTCTCTGCTTCAGCGCCCCCTCCTGGAGCCCTTCCACCAGCGTATCTGGGCCAAGCACCCGGAGCCGCCGATTGATCCCAAACACCCGGACAAACAGGTTAGACTGCACGGCGGATATCCTGAGGGCTTTTAGTGTACACGCCTCACACCTGTTTTACCATGTTATGTACGTCCATGTTGATCTGTGGTGTTTTTTTTTGTCCCACCTCCTGCTGTCTGCAGAGGATGTGTAGGCGTCTCCTAGCGCTGTATGAACTGCCCAGCTGGGGGCGCTGCGAGCTCGTCCTCTCCCTGCTTCAGGAGCCGGACGTCACCTACTCCCTGGAGGACGTGGTGCAAGCTGTGAAAGAGTCGCACGATAAAGATTTCATCAGGCGTCTCCTCAACAACGAGTGTCCCTGCTGTCTGTCTATCTTCCCCCGCAGCAAGGTGGGTCAGGGTCAGACTTTATGCCACCGGGGTTTAGTTTAATCTGCAGGTTGATCAATAACTAGATAATTAGAAATGTAAAATTCCGTGAAAATTTTATGTGTCCCTGAAGTAGGCGGACCGCCTGCTGCTGCTACTGTCGTTATTAGTGTAGCTGTTGTTATTAGTATAGCTGCTGTTGCAATTAACATTGTAGCTACCATTGCTTTACATTTTCTGTATGTGGAGTTGTACTTTGAT
>JAVQJF010059766.1:0-28918 GCA_036023855.1 Gadopsis marmoratus
TCTCCTCTCTCTATCCCTCTCTCTCTCTCCTCTCTCCCCCTCTCCCTCTCTCTCTCTCCCTCTCTCCCTCTCCCTCTCCCTCTCTCTCTCTCCGGCACCTTTGCTCCACTTCTCGTCCGAGGAGGCGCGCGCACACTTTTCTCGCCGTCCTTCTTCCAAACAGAAGGGGGCTGGACCCGAGGTGGAGGAGGAGAAGAAGGAGGAGGAGAAGGTGGTGGTGGGGGGGGAGAGAGAACACGCAAAGCCGAAACAAAATTTGACAGGATGAACAACAATTTCCTAAGCATGGCGTCGATAGGCGACTTCGACCCGCTGAACGCGTCCATCCCCGCCACCAAAGTTGAAATCACGGTGTCCTGCAGGTAGGCGAAGTGTGTCTGTGTGACCTGCTCTTAGTCCTACAGGGTTACGGGGGGATAAAAACCAAACACCAGCCGAGCTGTGGACGCGGCTGGACGCCGGCTGTACTTCCAACTCCGTCCAAGTTTCTGGTTGTTCATGGCGAGTTGAACGTGGAATAGCCTCGGTCACCTTCCAGAGGCTCACAGCGGAAACGGGATGCCAGTGTGGTCACTTTTTACTCCACTTCGACGCGGTGCGAACGAGAAAACAACAACTATGTCGTCATGATAAGAACACGCAGAACTGTTACAGGGATATATGCGACGACTGTGTTAATACTGGGGGAAAAAACCAAACTGCAAAGTGCACGAGGACGCTAATGGCTTATTACTAAGTATGTCGACGTTTCAGTTACTGTATCTCCGTGTCGCTCCTCCTTTTCTGTTGTTGTTTGCAGCGTCTGACAGCTGTCAGCTGCTGGTTTTAGAGAGAGAGAGAGAGGCATCATTTGGGCGCATCAGAAGCTCATAAAGGCGTTAAAATCTATACAGCAGGGGGCTGCTGTGCATTTAATCCTCTTTGGAAGAGTTGTGTGTTCCTGATTCTGGGAAGGGTGTTCCTCTCCACCTGTGAGCAGGGGGGGCGAGACAATCAAGAGGATGTGGGCTCATTTCTGCCAGACTGGTGACCCCACAGGAGGCTTTATGAGTCAAAGGTCAGCGGCCTGTTGTCAGGAGCCCCCCAGGAGGTTGCTCAGCACACGTTCAAATGCTCAGGATGGAAGGGAGAGAAAGAAGCCGTTGAATTGGAACAGTTGGCGGTGTACATTATAGTGTCGCAGCCCTGAAGCTGCACCGTCATTGCAAAATAGGTTACAGTGTTTCTGTCGAGCAGCGGCACCATCAGCAGCACCCCTGCAGGCTCTAGATCATGCTGTTTTTAAAATGCTACAATGAGCCCAATGGGATGGATGCAGTGTGCACGGGGAGCTTGTCTGTGTTTCTGATGAACTCTTACAGGAGACAGTGCAGTTATTCAATTGCGGAGCAGGAATCTTTCTCGCAAAAAGCAAACATTTGCGGGATCTATGGAAAATGTGTTCCTTCTCGGACACTGAAGTTAAGAGAAATTGGAAGTGAACATTTCTTTGCATGTTTACACTGTTGCTGCAGTCTTCATGTTGGCACTGTTTCCTGCCGTCAGTTCGTTATTGTGGTTTAAGTTGAGGTTTTGTCTCCCCCTCAGATGTTCACCCTCTGCATGTTAAAGTGGAACTGACGTTAAACAAACCATCAATCCTTTCGGTTCCCAGGACCTGGTTTAATAAGAGCGCTGTGCAATCAGGCCCTAAATCAAATATCAGTGTTCTAAGTTTGATTTAACTTAAGTGCATTGTACAGTACATTTAGGCATTAATTGCCTGTTAATCAAAGATCAAACTTGACAACTTTACATGATGTGGCTTCCACACTACTAGTCTTAGAGGAGTGCACAGAAACAGTTTAGTTCCCTGCCTGAGCCCCTCAGATACTGTAGTTACTGTATCCCCAGGAGGTTTTAGTACCATCTCCTTAGTAACAGAGAGATCATGTCATCTTCCAGCAGAATATATGAACATGCTTTGGCAGAGTTTGCTAATGTCTGAGTCACCCAGCTCCTCAGCCCCCTGGGGGGGGAGTGTGTTTCGGTGGCTGTACTCCCACCTCTAACCTGAGGTACAATGCAATGGTTACGACCAGGTGTGTGTGTGTGCGCGCGCGCTTCGTTGCGTGTTTGTGTGAGCTTATAGCATATACGTTGTGTGTTGGTGCATGTTTCATTGTATTTATTTATTTTTTAAGTGGACACAATGGGCAGTGTACAATATCACCATGGTTACTACTTTATTAAAGTTTCCCTCTGTGTTTGTGTAGGGGGGGTGTTAGAGTGAGACATCTCACTGAGGAAGCAACGGCTTAAGAGAGAGCAACATGAATGAGTGGCCGTCGCATCAGACAACGTGGATTATAATATCTGTAATGTGGCTGCAATGATAGTCACTGTCATTCCCAGTTGATCTAGGATGCGAGAGAGAAAAGAAGTCAAAATTTTATGTTTGAGTGTATCTTATGGAAATGAGGGCAAAAATCTGCAGTTAATTTCCAATGCAATCAGTTTTCCTGAAACACTTTGAGTGTACATTCAGGTTTTAATATGTTGTCACCTGTTTCGGGAATAACCGAGACAGGCAATTTGCCAACAAGTGACGTAATCATCTTTTGGTTTTCACTTTTAATTTGATATTCATACTTATTAAGCCTTTTTAACACACTGAAAGGCTCATTAAAATGGAGATCTTTCCAAGGAGGGAAAGAACAAGATATTTTGAGCAGACACTCCTCATTCCAAGCAGCTCTCGTCACCTAATTCTTGTATAGCCAGTGGTGACATAACCATTGCAGAAATATTGACAGATCCTCTGAGCCTGCGTCTCCAACTAATTCTGATAATGCTCTGACGCTATGGGGCGATGAAGTAAGAGCCCAGCAGTGAGCTTGGAGACATTTTGCTGATCGATGGGAGAGCCCGAGGGCATCAGCTGGGACATATAACGCCACCAACTCAGCCCGCTGTGTCGTACAAAAGGCTCCATGCACAAAAGCATGTTTGCACATACCGTATACTGTACGTCTACATGTACGAATGGCCGAGGTGTGGGGGCGAAGAATGCTTTGTTTGTGTGCGTACGAACAGTCACAGAAGAATAAATTACTCCCTGATGCACTTTAGTGTTAGGGACTCTGCTATGAGTGGCCTGGAGCCCAAATATTCCATTATGGTCATCGATCAGAGCAGCACACAGGCTGCCCCCTTTTTTTGTTTTTTTTCCCACAATCAAACACACACCTGAGTCAGCCTGAAAGAGAGCTGAAATATTTGTGTCCAGGGGGAGATTTGAACAATCTGCCGTTGTATCCTGTATTATGGCTTGCTGTTCCCACCCAAACACGCACACAACCAAGCATGCTATTGTGTCATCAGAAAGGTGCTTGTGTGTTTTGTTTGTGGTGGTGTGCTTCATTTCAGGTTGTCTCTTTAGTCTTCGGCGCAGGTCTTCTTCCTGCCTGCATGATTGAAAGTGAGACACACACACAAACAAACAAACAACCTTTCAGGCTGCTTGACACATCTTTCTCTGTCAGTCTCTGCCTCTCTTTGTCTCTCCATGCATCCATCCTTGCGCTGTCAGCAAACATCGTAACAGCAATACGTTTCTCTCTCCTCCTTTCCTCATTACCTTATCTCCGCTACCTGTAGAGCAATGGGAACTGTCAAAAAAAAAAAAAGCATCTCTTTCCAGTATGTGCTGTTGCCACAGCATGATGCTTGTGGTGCAAATGAAACATGAAGAGATGGGTGCTTTAGCTACGGGTGCGTTCTTAAAGCTTGCAGGTAGATATGAGCACATGATCGTGATTGTGTATGACCGTTTGACTGAATGTCAATTCATTAGTATTCCACCACATTAATGTGTTTGGTTGAATTTTAAAAAAGCTTTAAAAAAACAATAGGTCTTAAGTCTTGATCATCCAGATCAATCCACAAGATTTTATGCCAACAAGTCCATGTCTATACAAATGGTTCCCAACTGACTTCAGTAAAAGGCTGGTTTGGAAACATGAAAAGAGGCCAAGTTTTTGAAAACAAGGTCATATTTGTGCAGGCCTGAAGGCGGGGACATGCGACTGCCGTGATCCTAATGGATCCACTCAAAAACAAATGTGTCATTGTATCAGCTTCAAGACGCAAGTAGTCCTGCAGCTTTAGGTGTTTCTCTTGTCATGCCAAGTATGAGTTAGAATGCCCCTTAAATAATAGTAGTTTAGGCTAATCTCCTTGGACAAACGACTGTCTTCCTCATTGACTGGGTACAATGATTGGCTGTGAGTACATCACAAGATATCTGGTTTACTAAAGAACAAACTCTACACTGGTAGTCAGTCAGCAGGATGTAATCATATGTTCCTCGTGGTGTTCAAGAAGTTCTTTCCCCTAGTGGAGAATCTGGCCTTTGTCTAACTTTGAATGGGCTCATTCAGCAGCATGGATGTTCGCATGTGTCGGCAGGCACATACCGATGGTCTGAAACTTGAGACAGACTCCCATTGAGAGGAGACGAGTGTCATCGCTTCTCCTTCAATTATTTCCCAACCGGTAACAGCACTGCTGTTGCCCATCAGCTGGCGTTACGTTAATGCTGAGCGCAGCACGGCCGCAAGCACACGAACAGGCCTTTTCAATTGGTTTAACAGTTGCATGTGATCTCTGACTCCCATCTGGATTAGTTCTCCCAAATCCACATTACTATGGCTGATGGATCGTTCAGGTTGTTGGGACGAGAAAATTGGACTTTGAAACCCCAGCTGGCGTCGACGCCGCGCTGGCAATTAATTGGGGGATGATTTGCACCTGTGATGCCAGGTGAATGCAATTAACTACGTAAGCAAGGTGAAGGTCAAGTTGCGACACGCTGTAGGGAAACATTGGAGGGAAAGGAGGCAAACTGTGTGTCAATTGGCTCCTGCTACCGTTGCAGCCAACTTGCCCTGCCATTCAGTCGTCTCTCTGGTGACAGAGATTAGTTCGTCTCTCAGACCGTGAGTCAGTCGATCGTGTTGCCTACACAACCAGCAGCGCAGTCCGTCTTTTCTTTTTTTAAGAGCTTTGTACGGGAGCTGGGTGTGTATCTGTTTGTGTGTGTATTTGTTTGACGTTAACACACACACTTCAACTGTCTGTGGCTTGTTTGCGAGTTGCCCGTGTTCCACGCTGTGCTTTTTGTGGCATTTCTAAATAGCTTTGTTTGCCAGAGGAATTTTTTTAGACGCCAATCTCGCCTCCCTAAAAGTGCAGTTGTGCTTTCTAAGAAACACCAGCATGGTAGCCATTATCAACACAAACATGTTCGTCTAAGCCGGTGCTCAATGGATTTTTAAAGGCTGATATGATGGCATAAGATTTGGATGGAAGCTGCCAAAACCTTTAATAATATGCAAATATTTGTGTTGTTTCTCTAAATGTCTATTTGGCCACAGATCACAAGAATTCTGTGTTTCACACAGAGCTGTATTCCTTCCACTGTGGGGAAAGCTTCTGAAGCAGTTGACGCAGAAACTTTAATGGTGTCGGCAACTTTATAAGCCCAATATGCAATTGACAAGGTTGGTGAAGTCTTGAAAGTTTTGGAAGTGCTTCATTTTAAAAGTTATAATTTCAAGGTTAGGCGTGTGTGTGTTATGCTACTCTTTGAAAAATGCTTGATTTTCAACATGATCTCATGTAACCCAAAAGCCTTTTTAATATTTGAAGTGAAACAATCCTGTCGTCATATTTGGTTTTTGGCTCTTGGCATTTATAGTGAAGGGACCACAGGAACGCAACATATGAATTTGTTCATAGTCTGACGTAAATGGAACTCTTTTTAAGTTGTTGGCTTACAGTTGTTCCCCTCCTCCTCCAGTCCCTGACTTTAACTGTAACCCGCCGTCTCCTGGAGGATGCACTGACTAGGTCAACAAACCTCTAGCTCCCCTTTTGTTCACTCACTTCCAGCACTTCCCCCCCCCCTTGGACCGCTGAGTGGTCTGGCACAGCAAGCTTCAAGGACTGGAATAAACACCACAAAAACCAATGTGTGCTTTGTGTGTAAACAAAGAGTATGGCAGGAGGTCAGAACAGTTTTTGTTTTTATCGTGTCATCTTCCTGTCTGTTAAGTTCCTGCTCTTGTGTATCTTTGCTAGTCTCACCAGTTCCTTGTCAGTCCCTGGTCAATTTATACTGGTTCCTTGTTGCTTAATTGTCTTGTCATGGTGTCAGATTTCTTGTTATCCTAGTTTTGCAGTCTTGCGATGCGTGATTTCCGTGTTGCGGTCTGTACCTGTGGATGTACCTCATGTTCTTTTGTCTCTGGATGTGGACTACCTGCGTACTTCCTTGTGCCAGCATTTCCTGTGTTGCAAGTTAATTGCCATGCGTTATAATTAATATATCATTGTATAGAGTGTAATATTACACCACCATGAGCACTGAGATGTAGCCCCCACATACAAATAAATACAATCTACATTCCAGCAAAGGAACGGGCTGTCTGGTCAGGCCACGCATCATTTCTTTCAGTGTCAGATGCACCACAAGAAAGGCTGGACCTGGACATTAACGTTTTTGATGAATAAAATGCATTAGTTAGCTGATGCTACTGTTGAGGCCTTTTTATGTGATTGGTCTAAACAAACACCATTTCGAAAATCCGCTTTGGTGAACGTTAATCTTGATTTACTCGAGATGTAGTACAGACTACATGGACCACTGAACTCTTGCAGAGATCATGCAAAGATTTGCGGTTTCTACAACTTGCATTCCAAACAAGTCCAAAAGTCTTTCCACAAAGAAATAAAATTAGTATTTTCCTATTGACTGCTGTGTATTTTAGTCTCCATGTTGGCTTTTGTGCAAATCCATGTATTCACTGTTAAGGAAAGTTAGGACGCACTTATTTGTGCTCTCTAACGATGAAGACTTGCAATATGAAAACAATTATTTGGTCAAATCTCACCATGGGAAGCAGATAAGAGGGCTGAGACACTTCAGGTTATTGGGCCACAGCCAAGAAGACAACGAAAAGTAGGTTGGATAAATGTAGGCTGTGTTAGGCTGGATCTTACAAAAACAGATACAGACTTCAGCTGACCCAGGATTAAAGGAAAAGCTTGACATTTCAGCTATGATTTGGACTTCAGGCCGTTGCGGTCATCCTGGGAAAACAATCCCTTGGGAAGGATGATAAATATTCAGACTTCAAGTTTAAGTAAGCTATCCATCAAGACTGCATGAGGCACTGCCAGCGGCAAAGTATTTAGTGTCGTGGTGTTTTTTTTGTTTTTTTTTTGTTTTAAGGAGGTGACGTAAAGCTTACGTCATTCTACCCCTGAAGATGTGACTCTGAGACTCTTACCCTGCAACCCCACACTTTTAACATGGCAAGCCAACATGCTATCTATTTTCAGGTCGCTCGCTCCCACTTGGTCTATGGAAAGTGATTGCGTTGACCTTTTTGGCCCCGCAGCGCTCGCATAATGGTTCTCTTATTGAAGACTCCACTGACAACCATCACTTTTGAAGACGAGACGACGGGGTTGCCTGCTGTGTGCCGGTTCAATGCCAGACAAAAAGCACAAAAGGGGGTGTGTGTGTGTGTGTGTGTGTGGGATGATGACGGCGGCCGCCAACTTCTTCCGTGTGTTTACGTGTGGTTCTGAACAGCAGGGAGCGCAAATGATTTTGGATGAGAGCAGTGGCGCTGGCAATCAGTGAGACAAAAGCGATATTGAAGAAGCCCTTTCTGAGCTGCCATGAATTGATGCCATTGTCTCATCTGTCTTACACTAACCCTATTTCTCAGAGGCAGTGAGTTTTTGGCTGCTATCAGATGTGTTTTTGTGTGTGTGTGTGTGTGTGTTGGAGGCCGCAGTCCTGTTGTCCAGGTTTGGGCTTTTGGTCAGTAGAGATTTATGCACTTGAAGGAAATTACTGCACTGGGAGGGAATTACTATCGACCTACTTCCTCCTGTTGCCCTCTCACTGCAGGTGCTCTTCTACATAAGTCACCAGGCTGTGTGTGCACTCTGTCACAACATTAGTGTGTCCGCATAGTGTTTAATTGCACTGTACAGTACACATGCAAGCTAACCTGAGCCAAAGATGTACGATTGCAAATGACATACTAACCAAAATATTACTTACATACAACATTTGCATAATTTCATCATCATTGTGTCACGTTCTTCTGGGATATTTTTAGAATACTCCTGGACAATATGAGTGTGGAGACCTGTTGACTTTCGGGCCAAACGGGCATTACGTGTTCTGCCGCCAGAATGTGTTCTGAAGCCGTAAGAGTAAATTAATTCCTCATTGAGTATCAAGATCTGCAGCAGACGGCATAGGCGCCGGCACATACATGATACACACGGAATGTCCACATATGCATTCACCTTCATGCATGCACACGCACCCTCAGATATTTGTCCTGCTGCACCCTCCCTTCAGTCAGACAGCTGATGACATTTTCAGCACAAGCGCCCGCGCACACATAAAATACGCTCACATTTGATGCTCTGACATTTTGTTTTCACTCTAATGTAGATTGCTTCCTGTGGGACACACAACCACAATAAAACAAATCAAAGCATCTCGTATAAATTCTGCCAGCCCAATTAGAATTTTTGACATTTTGGGTGTGAGATCTGAATAAAAATTGGCCATATCTGATAACGATTTTCCCTCTGCCTTTACACAAAAAGGCAAAATGCTACACACCCAGCTGTCCGATTGTCAGTGTGATTGAAACTACTTGACAAGTTGGATTAATTGTAAATCACCCTCGCATCCCTGTCTACAGCCAGAGAGAGGCAGACACAGAGAGAAACTTGCTGGCCTAATGAAGCCCTCTCCATCCTGGTCACATAGCACAGAGGCTGTTCGAATTCCTCCAGGGACGGTGCCTCCTCGCTCTGTCTCCCTCTCTCTCTTTCATGTAGAAGCCCCTGGCCTCGGCCTGCACACCCAAGCATGTCTCTCTGTTTCTCTCACGTGCACAAACACACACTCGGCATGCTGTTGGCAACATTGTACGAATCCCCAGCACTCGTAACGGAGGTTGGAGGTTAATATTGTGTGAGGAGGGGAGAGAGGAAAAAGAGACGAACCCTCGCCTCCCTCCGTTTTCTACTTGCACTGCCGTCGCCTATGGTAGCCCTGAGAAGCCGTATCAAAACACTCGCACAAGCTTTGCACGCACGCTTACACACTCGCGCTGTCCGGCATCCTGTGACGCAATTATTCGTGCACACACCTCACATAAGCACAAATAATTTATACACACGTGCGCGGCTACTGGACACACTCTCAGGCAATTTGGCTGCGTGACAAATACCGTCTGAGCATGTTCCATTTAATGCGTGTTGACACTGCCATTGCAGTAAAAAAGGGCGTAAAAACATATTAAATGCAAGTCAAATACCATCCTTTTGTCATTACCTCACCCTCGGTTCGTCTCGTTATGGATGTAAAGCAGATGTGTGGCTTTGTGTTGCCCATTATTGATGTGTATTTTGTTGCACATGCCTGTCTGTAAATGGATAGTGGCGTGGTGCGTGTGTGTGTGCTGAGATGTTCTCTTGGCTCTCCCAGCCCTTGTCAAGAAGAATTAGGGCAGCCCTCTTGCAGGAGCAGAGAGAGAATACAAGCTGCTGATGCTCCCCTTCTGTGTGTGAGTGTGAGAGGGAGAGAGAGAGAGAGATTGGGGGGCTTGCGCAAGCATGTGCTTTTCTTCATGCTCTGTAACAAATGGTCGTCACTAGCCAACTGGATACATGAGTAAATATGCAGAGGGTGGGAAGTGATGGAGAAAGAATTGGAGGAAAAAAAGACTAGACGCAGGAACCTGTGGCATTGTGCTCAGCGACCTGTTGGAAACATCTGAGCATGCCCAGTTGTCTCCTCTCGCTCCACATGTTTCCAAGAATATTCCAGATCTGTTGCTAAGCACAGCTATACACACACGCACACACGCGCGGCGACGAGTCCTGCAGTGATGGATGTGATACAGCGAAGTGTATGAAAGGCCAAGAGAATAGGACCTTTAATTCCGCAACAATACATTTTGGATCTCTGATTAAAAACTGCATATTTAACCTCCCCAACTGAAAAACACTTGAACTGATGACGTGTAAAATGGGACATGTGAAAAGCACATGACTCTTCAGTATATACTTTCAAGCTATCATCGGTGTGGATGTGAAGATGTTTGTTTTTGTTGTTTTAACATCCTTTTTCTAATCTAAACTCGTTGTCCTGTGGTGGTCTATGATGTGGTCCTTCCAGTCTTTGCATAAAATATGAGGTGCGTTCGACGTCCGTAACTAGCGCTAAAAGTGTTTTTGTGCTTCTCGTTTAACGAGAGGACTCCCAGTGAGGTGAAAGGGTTTCTTGTTCTGCCGGGCCCCTCAACATCAGCACTCCTGTCTGCAGCTTTTAACATGCTTTCAGTTGATTGTGGTTTTGTGGATTTGCAGGTCTGTACCTTAGTGGGTAAAAAAAAAAACGTTCTCAGAATTGCCTCGTCTTTGTCTTCTGGGAAATTAATCGTATTTTGAAATTACTCAAACCTGGATGATTTCTTGTCACCTGTAGGAGGGGAAACCCTAAGGGGAAAGAGGGGGAAACTCCTAAAGAGAAATTAAGGATCGTTATAACACTAGCAACTAAGTATTAAAGAGAATCTTTAGTGAAGTTGGAGGTAGGGGAATGGAACAGAAGTCTCTGGTTTAGTAATGAGTGTTTGCTCTGCCTTCCACCTGTGCTGCTCGGCTCCGATTGTGCTTGAGTCCATTTGTAATATGGATGTGTTAGGAATCGTTCCACTCCTGTAAGGCTAAGGGCCAGGCCAGTGTGGTCGGATGAGCCAGGTCACACTGTCGCACCGAGTGGAAAGAGAACCAAAATGATTATAGTGACAGTAATGTTTTCAAGGTGAATTTTTCATATTGGTTCCGATGGCTTTGTTACACTATTTAATGCAGTTCTCAGCCCTTCATTAGTATATTGCCACTGCACTGTAAAATTGCATTAGGTGGGATCTTGATGCCATTGTCTCTTTGTCAGTTATGTAACCTAATTTGGAGTAAAATCATACCTTAAATAAATGATTATTGTTCTCCTCTGTGACTTCTTGAATACCTTTTAACTTCTGCTCTGTGTAGCTGAACTCCTTATGATTTTTGACTTGCTGGGAAAATAGGACCAGGCATTTATACACTGAATAACTCTACCAATGTGTACGAGGCAACTCTCTCTCAGGGTGTCGTTCTTTCGTCTTCTTTCTTTTGCTTGTGTTTACAGTCACACATGGACTCTAATTTCAGATTAGTCATCGCAGCAAAAATAGCCTCTTTTGTTTTCTACCCAGTGTTATCTTTTTGCATTTCTGGATCGTCTATGTGTTGTTTATCTTGTTCACTGAGTAGATGTGTGCAAGGTTTATCAGATCTGCGACACAGGACCCACACATCATGAAGAAATATTGCTCTGACAGTGTATTCATTTGTGTCTGTGTGTGAGAGGTGTGGTGGGCATCAGGGGTTGTCGAACTGGATAATCATTAGACCATACACAGGTTGGCTCCTTGTGGTTTTCTGCGTGTACCTACATGTGTGTAACTGTATCTAGTTCAGTGGGATGGTGTAGTCTCTACAGAGCCTATTCAGGTCACGGTCAAACTGAGACAGACAGAGAGAGAGAGAGAGAGGTGGGAAAAAAGAAGTACATACAGAAGACGGAACAGGAATAAATGCTCTGGGCTCTCACTGAGAAAACCCCTTTTCTCCTGAGAAGAGGACAGAACAGGAGACGAGAGGACTCGGAAATAAAGAATACTGTAGTAATAAAGAAGAACGATTATGTAATTCGGGGTATGTGAAAAGCTCAAGTGGGGCCAGGAGAGGTATGAGGAAGGATGAGGTGAAGCACAAGAAATGTGATGAAAAGACGGCACAGCATGCATCCAGCTTGAGAGCAGAAAGTCCCGGTCATGAAAACAAGCTGTAGGAGGAGCGACGAAGTGGTTGGGAAATGACCAGAAATATGAAACCAGAGTGGTACATGTCTGTGCCATAGAAAATTTCAGATTCAATCTTTGGATGAAAAATTATTTGCTTTTCTCCTTCAGTAAGATTTTTTGTTTATTATATATATACTCTGGCCAAGGGTCCTATCCCTGAACAAGCAGTTTGGTGTCCTGTCACGCCATTTTGCAACACCGATTGCAAAGTTTTAAGGCCTGCTGACCACAAAAATGACCAAAAAGTACCAATTCCACAATGTTAAAATGCTCCGTTGTGAGTAAAAGTCGATAATGCAGAATCATGGAATTAAAGGTTATGAAATTACAAATGTATTTAAAGTATAAAAAATAAAAGTACTTGTTCTGCAGAACAACAGCTCCTGTGATGGATATACGTATATATGATATACTGCCTGTAAATCAACGTGCATTCTCCAGATCTTAAAGTCCTGGTTTAGTCTCTATTATTATAAGGACAAATGGAAAAATTGTATAAATTACTTCAAGCATAAGGATTCGTACTCTAACTCGTAGTCCGGTTGAAAACAGTTTGCCCTTGCTCTCTCTCCCCTGAACACCTGTTCACCGGTCCTAAACCAGAGAACACGCCCCACCTACCGATCACGTCGCACAAGCCAACATCCGCTCATTGTAGTTATCACAATAATGGCAACTACAAATGGAAACAACAGAAACGTCAACACAAGACGTTCCAGCACATGGTCAGTATAATTCACCACAGAAAATACATCTCAATAAGTAATGATGACTTAATTATTGCAATTCATTATACTTCAACAAGTTAGTTAATACAAAATTTAAGTAAAGTTTCCACCTCTAAGCTAATGAACTAATTAGTAAATGACTGAGAATGAATGAAAACCCATTAAGAAGAAGAGAAAAAGTATACAGTCTGACCTTATCTCAGGAAAACCTGCAAACCAGCCGTGGCTACAGAGTGAGTCTGAAACATAATGGCAAAGAAAATCTTAACCATGTGCTCTTGCTGCACATTTACAATAACGGTTAATATTAGCAGCGGCGGTGGTGGCTACCACAACAATAAATCTAGCTCAGTTTTTAACCTAGAAAAGCACGGGTCCACTTGAACCTCTACGCTCTGCACATTCTCCATGTTCTGTAGCTTTTAATCCCCCATCCTCTCTCACACTCTTCTCTCTCAACCTTTACTCTCTGCACATGGTTAATTGACTCCAAATAGAGTCTGTAATGGCAGAAATGGAGCAGCTTCAGAAACAGTCTCAAACTCGCACACAAACACAAAAAAGCTCACACAGTTTGGGATGGCTAATTAGACTGAAGGAGTTGAGGAAGAGAGCCAGGCACTCAACACCTGTACTGTTTCTTTCTCTCAACTCTGTCCTTTCACAGTGTAGCCCCTTTCCTTCCCCTTCCGCTGTTCAGTTTTACTTTCCCCGCTCTCCTTTCCTCTCCTCTCCACCCTCCTCCAGTGGGCTAAAAACCCAATTTATGTCTGTAGCGTAGGGGAGAGTTTCGAGGGTCCCTGGGGTTTTATTTTTTTTTTGGCTGTCTTTTGTGTCGTCAAGGTAACGCACTGTCAGGGACACGGCCTCTCAAGCCAATCCAAAAAGGCACAGTTGTAGATGTACTCATTGATTTAAAAATAGGAGGAGAGGGAAAGTGGGGAAAGTAGTGAGGGGAAAACCGGAAATGAGGAGAGATGAAGGGAAAGGAGGGAAGTGGAGAAGAGGAAAAGTGGGAGAGGAGTGGAGTGGAGTGTAGAGGAGAGGAAGGGTAAAGCGAGGAGAGGAGAGGTGGAAAGGTGAGCGCCACAAATACCGCAGCACTGATCTGATGGCGTCCCTGCTCATCGAGTCGGGGGAAAATGACACAACGGTCAGTCAAGTGCCCCCAATTGGCTGTCAGTAGTTGCCATGGTTACGTCCCCATACTGCTGTTAACGTGTGGCTGTCCTTGTTGAGCCAATGCACAGAGGTGTGTGTGTGTGTGTGGGAGGGAGAAAAGGAGAGATAACCCCCCCGTCTGACCCCACACTGCAGCTCCACCAGACATTTCACATAATTAAAGAGTTGTATCAGTTGAAGACCGTCTGTCTGCTTTTTCTTGTCTATCCTTTGTCAGTTTTTTGTATTTCTCCTTTGCCCTTTTAACTGTGATGGAGATTGAGAAAGCAAATGTGCATTAAAGAGCAAGTGTGTGTGTGTTTCACACCCATCTTGTGTCAGATTTCACTTCCTGTTGCTGTGATTGACAGCTGTCAGAGGTGATGCATCAGAGGCATAGCCAGGATGGCGGTGAACTGTACTGGTATAGGTCGTCCCCAGGGAGCAGAAAGCATGGCAGGGTCGATGCTTTGATCAGATCTGAGATCAGCGCTGTCACATCTGGCGATGACGGAGTGTGTCGGTGATGCTGGCGGTGTATTTCACTTGTTTATGTGTATATCGTTGGAGCTCAGATGTAAAATATGGGGGTAGACTTTGTCCCCCGCAAACTGTGAACTCTGCAGTAGAAATGGTCCAGCAGTACCTACATTGGTATTCTTGCTTTTTATGTCATTTGCTAGATTATTTTCAAATGCTTCATACCCCTTAAAGCTGTACAACCTAAGCTAAAAGGCTATGTAAGTCAAGGAACCATTATTACAAAACTGGAAACTACTGTAAATTAAAACAGCGGCTCTTCACGTTGTCGCCACGTGAAGAAAGGATCACGTTGTCACCTTATGACATTGACAATATGCATTTTTCAGATAATCCAAAGGGCTTATACATGGTTTATTTATCTTAAGAACTACAAGACTTTTCTCAACACATAAAGGAACACGTTCCTTGGCTTTAGCTCAAAAAATCAAAACCACCTTTGGAGATAGATGGTTTGTTTTGGATAGTGATGCATTGACCCGTTAGATGGCTTTGGTGAATTCAGTGCCTACACATGAATTGTATAGTAATGATACAGATCACATTTTTGATTAAATGCGCAGCGTCTACCGAGGTGCAGCGTCTAGTCTGCCAGAAATCAATTGGATGGAGAAGCTCATCTCTGCAGCTGCAAACCCAAACCAACCAACATGGTAAAACTGGAGTGCACATAATGTTTTTTTTATTTTAGCAGTCAGCCAGTGCAGTGGGTTCACTAAACGGGCCATTTCTATGCGTGTACAGTGTGAATGCCTAATTTTATGTAAGTGCAATAAATGTGCCTATTTTCTGGAGACAGACCCCACCAAGATTGCCGGAAACGAAGAGGAATTCTTATAAAATCCAGAGTCATTGAAATGCTATTCATACAAAAACGTCAAGTGTTATTGTATTCATCTGAACGCCACCATTGGCTAAACTCAAGTGAACACTCAAATGTGCTAATTTCTTCTAGGTAAAAGGTAAGTGTTTATGTCTGCATCATTTTGATCACCTAATGGGGGTGCTGTGTGATTTGCTTCATACGTGGTCTCTGTTCTTTCTCACTAATTGCCTTAAAAGCTGGGTGCTGATAAGTGATGTTCCCTTCAGACCAAGGAATGGAAGGAAAGGAATCGGAAAACAGACTGTTTATTTGTTCCCTTGAAGCCAGCATTTTTTCAGTCTTTATTTAAACATGCATACTGCCCAGAATCTGTGAAGAAATTGATTATTTATTTTGATTTATAAGATTAATCATCCCAGTTAAGGCTGACTTGACTCACTCAGGGTTTTATATAAGTTACGTTTTCTTTTCTTTTTTTTTGAGTGGGCTTCACTTAGACGAGAGAAGGAGAAAAACTATCAAGTGATGAAGCAGCGAGTGAATTAGAGAGAGATGATGCACTGAGGAGGTGTGTGTGAGAGAGAGACGGAGGATGAGTGACCGAGAGAGAAGAGAGGATGCATTTAACATACCAAAGCTGAAGGCCTCGGGGAAATCTATGGAAGAAATCAATATTGTTAGATGAGTAGCACACTTGGCCATCAACAGTAGGATGCTGTTGCTTGTCTTCATAGCTGGCTAGTAGACTGATATATTCATCTTTTTCTGTTAGGAGATCTATGGGGTACTGTCATTTGTTTGACCAGAAAGGCGTGCAATCAGAATGGCACATTACTATTATTACTATTATTATTAGTATTACTATTATAGCTGGGGGGTTTTTTTTTGGAAACTCTCTGCTAAAAATATTACCAACACTATTTTAGTCTGCTGCCTTTATTCCGGCAGGCCTCTCTGTGACTGGGATGGCAGCGTTTAGCTTTCCGCTGCCTGCCTCTGGATGAAAAGAGGGAAGGAGCGAGAGGAAAAAGAGAGAGAGAGAGAGCGCTATGACTCATTCACATTATCATCTGAAGTGGAAATCCTGAGAATGTGGCTCACGCACACACACACACACACACACGCGCACACACACGCGCACACACACGCACACGCACACACGACAGGCGAGCAGGGGGAGCCCAGGAGCACTTGGAGTGCCACCATGTGTGATGTGCTTTGAGCAGCATGCTAGTCATAGTCAAACTGTGGAGCCTTGAATTCTCTCTCAAAGGTGTATTTTAACTTGGGTCCCCACATTCCTGCAGCAGTGTTTGTTTTCATTTGATGGTCTTGGATGGTGAAAGTGGTTTTCAGGGTTTGTTCAAAGTCTTGACAGTTTGGAAAATGCAAAATTTTAACCGTTATGTTTTCAAGGTTATGAATATGCTTGAATTTTAATACTCCTTGAAAAATGCTTGATTTTTCAAAATAATCATGTAAACCAAAAATCTTTTAATATTTGAAATTAATTGATCCCCCCTATATTTGTTTGTCTCCTGGCATTTATTTATGGTTTAGGTACCTTGAAAGTGCTTGAAGTGCTACGTCCAACCCCTCTGAGACTTTACACTAATTAAAGGTTAAAGAACATTGAAGAAGCTCATGTAAGACATTATGCGTCGTGGGGATTTCTCACAGTCTATCCACAAAGTGAGTCATTTAATGTTATTTATACAGTAGCAATTGAGAATACTCAGATCCGATTGGCCAGAGCATGTGCGTTACTTTCTCTAAGGTTGCCTCATTACTCGGAGCACATTAATATGCATAGCCTGACATATTCTTATTTTCAACAATTCCCAAGACACAAACATACATGTGGTAACCCGACTCTAAGTACTCGGCATCCCTGCTTCCTCAAATCCATTCGTTCCTACCGAAGACAGAAATCTTTTATAACAGTTCATAAATGAATAGTCTCGATAATTTCCTTAAACAGTAAGGTATTGTAGTTTTTAGTTTTTACTCAAACTGGAGCAGAGCTAAAATGATCAGGCAATTAGTCAACTAACAGGAATCCAATCAACAGCTATTACAGTAGACCAATCAATTATTTCACTTATTTTCTGGTTGCAGTTTCTCTGATTGCCAAATGTTTCTCTGTTTTGGTGTTGGCATTGGCCTCTGGAAAAATGGGATTTACATTTTTCTGTGTTTTTGGATATTTCATAGGCTAAACGATCAGTCAGTTAATTGAGAAAATGATCATCAGATTTATTTACTATTTTCAGCTGCAGATATAGTATTTTTGACAGAACAGTACTAGTATTACTATACTATTTCACATTATGAAATAAGTCACCTAGTACAAGGTTTGACTCATTAATGCTCTTTTAACAAAATAACTCCCTTTTTTTTTAGCACAATAATCTACTACAATATTCTGTCCAGTGCCATTATGAAAAATTAAGTTTTGGGTAACGACATAGCTGGTTTGTTTTTTCATGTCTAACTTAGAATATAAGACCCTTTGTTGTGCTCACAGGGATAATTTTGTGCAAGGTGCATGTCTCAATACAGAGCTCCAATCAGCTGGGAAGTGTTTCTTTGATCAATCTTAATCATTCCAACTACCAATACTGACGGACGGACAGAACAATAGGCAAACACACAAGCAACCTTACGTCTGCAGTGTACCTGGTGTGTGTGTGTGTCTTTGGGAGGAAGTACTTAACTGACCTGGAACATGCAGCCTGAGCCAACGGCCACAAATAACCGCATAACATTTCTCAAAAATCTCGTAAAGGTGATGGCAAATAATTTCGCAGTGTGTCCTGCCGTGGACATTTGATATGAGTGATTTGATCTGAATCTGCAATTTGCCAAGTAAGTCTGCGAACAAGCAGGAGGGACTAAGTGGCGTTTTTGGGTTGTGTGTTTTTTTTTCCTGATACCGAAGGTGTTTTTTGTTTTTTAGAGCAAACGCAAGCGAGTGAAACAGAGAGGGAAAATGCCAAAGGTGGTGTTGACGAGTTGGCAAGTTCCCACAAGGAAGAGAGAGCGAAGTACAGACAGGAACACAGAGATGGAGACAACTGAAAGTGAGCCACAGTTTGAGTGGCTGTTACTGAAAACCAGCTTGCAGCCTGGCTACTCTCCAGCCAGCGACGGTTCCAGGGCGACGTCTGAAAGCCTTTCAAAGTCTCTCAAAATCCATGGGCTTGAAAGGATGCCGGGAAGCATCACCCACATTCTGATGGATTGGAGGGTAGATCTTGATTCTTATCATCATCTGCTCTGTGCCATCATCGTCACCGCCATTCATCTCATTATTCACAAATCAGAATAAATGATAAGGCCTCGTGCCACTTTGACATCAAGCCATTTAATTTTCCCCAGTCCTCCTCCTAGCTCTTTTTGGGGAACATAAATTCTTTACGATTTTATTAATGTCCACATCGGCTGAAACCCAGTGGTTTGCTGAGACAGAGCACTGCACAATATATCACTGGTCGCAGTGAATTGGATTTAAGACCTAGTGTTTTTCCAAGCATGAAATGAGGAGCCATAAAATCTCTCACCCACAGGTAGAGTCGGAATAAGTTGAAGATGTTGTGGTTTGTGGTGGAAGTGCTTGATATTGCTCCTGTTGTTTCTATGTGACAAGGGAGGACTGAATTTTGGCGCTCCTTTGTAAACGTTGAAATGCTTTTAGGTTGCAGTTCTGCGCACGTGGGGCAGATGTTGTACATGTGAGCCAGTTTGTCTTCTCCTGACGGGTTTAATTGAAAACTCCTTTCTGCGCACTGTGGGAATTTAGCTGCAGTAAAATGCTGTGGTCACAGAAACTGATGTTCTTTCAAGATAGACCATTAGTTCCTGATTTCTCTAAATGCCTACCTGTCAGTACAGTCCTCTCAGACAGGATGTAGTTGGTATTTATTTTTTTTTGTCCCCAAGGCCGTTTCCACTGTGTGATGTTAACAGATAAGGGTGGAGAAATTCTATAGTTTTCTTATTGTCAACAAACCATGAAAAGACTAACACCAATGCATCTTGCAGTACTTTCCCACATCCTTACCCTGTCTGTTTTAGCCCCGAGCCCCACAGCGAAGATGTAAACCTTTAAACATGGGTCCCTTGAATATACACTCTTTTTTTCTTAATATGCCTTATCATTTCTTAAAACAGCTGGGCACTGTAGTTTTCAGCGAATGCTACTCAGTCATGAGGAAATAGTCCATTTGTGGGGGACTATTTTTGGTACATTTGGTATGTATTTATGGCGGCAGGAAGGTGTATTTGGGATTGACGAAAAATAAACCTCAATGAAGGAACCTGCCATCCAGTGCAACAGTGTGGCTCACTGATGTGTTGACAACATTGGAGAAGGATACTGTATATCAGGCTTTAGCTACATAGGCAACACCTGATAATAAGATCAATTCATCCTTTTTTTTTTTTTTTTGGACATTACCAGGCTTTTCCTTTAACAAGTCGGTAGACTTCGAACACACATATGTCAACGTCACATCTAAATTATGTCCACCAGCAGTCCACGAAGCTCAGTACTGTGGCTAATGTTGTGGTCAATCCAGTATTTTATACATCTTTTGTATATTTACACTTCTGATAAGGATTGTGATAATGGAGTGTGATGGTAATGTGTGGACTCACGGCCAACGGAGTACATAAATGGTACATTAATGACACATTTGGATGACAAATGTTTTTCCTCCTCACCACGGGAACCGTGTTTCTGACTACTTTCTCCTTTGTGTCTCCACAGAAACCTCCTGGACAGGGACACATTTTCCAAATCAGACCCAAGTAAGATCCACCACCTGTCTGTTATACATATATATTAATGGAGGTGATGGGAGGAAATTTGAAAAGAAGGGAATGAGGCAATAAGGAAGGAAATAAAGGTATAAAAAAGCAAAGAACAAATGAGGATAATAAGGGGAACAAATGGAGTGAAAAAATCAATTTGGGACCGAAGGAAGGTCTCGTCTTTTGCCATATGAAGTTGTGAGTCACCCATTATGTGTGTAAGTGTTTTTTTTTTTTTATTTTCTTCACCAAATGTGTGAGCTCGGCTCGAGGCAAGTCTGACTAATGCATGAGGCCAACTAAGAAGCTTCTTCCTATAGATTCACAGAACGGGTGGCAACAGTTAGTGGCAGGGCAGAAAGTTAAAGGAACAGTTTGGCATTTTGGGAAATATGCTTATTCACTTCCATTTCTACGAGTTAGATGAGAAGCTCAAAACCAATCTCCTGTATGCCAGAGCTGTAGGCTTGAGAGTTCAGACTTTTTATTTGAGACCTGAAAAAGACTGAACTGAAGGATTCGTATAATTAGCCTCTGCATCAACAGGTGGCTTAAAACATTTCCGCTCTGTTTTAATCAAGACAACGGAGGGTGTGGCCACTTACTGCATGAGGAATTTGTTTTAAAAAGGGAATTGTGCAACATTTTGAGAAACACACTTCCTTTGCTTTCTTGCAGAGAGTTAGTTGCAAAGAGCCGCCAGCTGAAAATGAATATAAGTATTTCCTTTTTAAGACAGGGTTTCGTGGTGTGTTAATAGTGGTTTGTAAATGCTGGATGCAGTTATTTTTTCTGTCTCCACTGGGTGTGTGGGGATGTCATTGTGTGAGTGTGTGTTAGGGAGTGTGTGAAGGATGAAGTCGAGGGTAAGTGTCATCCTGTAAAAAAACTGATTAAAATCGTCATTGTTGTCAAAGAGGATATTTGTCATTCTGAGGTGTGTGTGTGTGTGTGTGTGTGTGTGTGAATTTGGGATTCATATATCAGGATGACTTTTAGTGCTCTGTCATAACTAACCAATACACACACGGACACACACACTCTGTCTCTGTCAGCACATTTACAGTAGCATGAGCTAAAAATAACTCAAGGTGGTGATGATGAAGGCAGTGATGAACACGATGACAATTATTAACATGAGGAGGAGGAGGAAGCTCAGGCTTTACCCATACATTTAAGTGTGCTCTTGTGCTGAGTAGCACTTGCGATTATGCTGAGCACGGCAGCTTCGGACCGATAGGGTAAAATGAAAAAAGGACAATACGTCTGAGATACTGGAAATATAGAGATATCTTGGATCCGTCACTTGCTGGTAAAAATACCTTTAAAATGTAAAGAGCAGTGATCCAAAAAGAAAACCATGGCGCTCTGGTACAAGTGGGGGAAAAAAAAAAATGAAGCCCTTCAGTATAGGCTGTAAGCCGCAAGATCGCGAAGAAGCCAAAGTTTTCTATTCTGTTATTGGTGTAAATCTATCTGTTCCCCCAAAATATCACACGTGTGTTTCTATCCGACCCCAAAGTCTGGTGCGTCTGTGTGGGTGTGTGTACGTGCACATTGATATACCCTTATCCTATCCACTTAAAATAATATCAAAGGCCTCCAGAGAAGGAAGTGAGCTCAGTAATTCGCCATTTGGGTGAATTCTCTTGTTTCGGGAAATTGCCTAATGGCCTGAAATTATGTCTTTCACCATCTGAGGACTCCCAGCTACTTCATGAATAAAACTATTAGGTGCTTTGATCTAGTTTTGTTAGTTCTAATTCATGTGTTTTTGGTTTATTACAATGTATATGGATGGATCACCATGACAATTGAGTTTTTTTTTAATTTTTTTTATTTTCTTGATGTTTTAGGAGCGTAACGTTAGTCTATCCTTCCCTTAGGAACTACCCACCAGTTCAAACATAGGGTTAGAAAAAATAATTCTATTGTGTAATGGTCAGGTAGTTGTTAGTTCCAGTATATGAATAGTTGAGACTGTGTTGAGGAAAATGCTGGTACAAAGATAATGGATATTAGCATGGGTCTTAGCATGTATAGTTAATGATCTGTGATGTTATGTTATAATGCTGTGTGTCTGTTCTTCAGTTTGCGTTCTCTACACACAAGGCATGGGCAACAAGGAGTGGAGAGAGGTGAGAACTAAAGAGAGTGTGTATCATACCATATGTAGTGGCCACTTTATGTTGTGTCACCAATCTTCATCCTTTCAGTATCAAATAGTGATACAACATACTCCAATGATGACAAATATACACAGTGCAAAGGTATACTTATAGTAAGTATAGGGCAGATTAAACATTTGACCTGAGGATGGCACTACATTTAAAAAAAAAAAAAAAATTAAAAAACAAATGTGAATATCTGTGCCAATTTTCATGACAATTCATCCAGTACACAGGGGGCCACTTTTTAGACAATTCTATAGTATTTTGCCCCCCAAGGTGAATATATTGGAGCTTTCATCCAGTAAATACAGCTTCAGTATGTACAGTAATAAAGCCGACAGTCAGGCTATTTCAGAAACTGTAAATCATTTTGTATGTATTACCCACAATATGTTGAAACAAGTTCTAGTCAATTTTATTAATTAGCCTGAACTTACTAATATAAAAATCCCCACTTTGACTTTGTTCTTGCCTGTAGACAGAACCAGTGCCTGCAACTTGTTTATGAGCATGTGTCCACTCGCATATGACTGTACTGCTTCACAATCTTGAATATTCATGATTGTAAATGATTGGGGCTGCACGGTTTTCCCCCACATTTACTCATAGTTGCGAGTAGCCCATCATCTGCATGCATTATTAATAGGCCAAGGTAAATTCCAATCCGGGACCAACTTGACCCCCACTGGCTTGATATTTCAGCGGCTCTGCATTCATTACTCTAAAGCTGTACATCATCTTCTGTTATCAACATCCTCCCTGATGTGTCACCTGAGGAAAAAGCCTGCTGGTGATTAGTGATTCACATTAGTCAGCCGCAGCCTCACAAAGTGCTTTTAAAAACAGTGTAAGATCAAAGTTTTAAGGTTTGGCGAGGATTATTAAAACGGCAGACGAGGGCTTCACATCAACTAATCATCATAGATTATGTAGATTTGGGCCATGAGGCTCTTTTGTGGTCCAACATTTAGAAAAGCAGAAATATATTGAAGAGAAAATGTTTTGCCTTATAATGTACCCAAAAGGTATTCTCATCTGCCCTTTATTGTCCTTTCTTTGTCTAGTTTGGGAGAACAGAGGTGATTGACAACACGCTAAACCCAGACTTTGTGCGGAAATTCATTTTGGACTACTTCTTTGAAGAGCGACAGAACCTCCGATTTGACTTGTAAGTAATGCGTTTGACACCTTTTCTGCATAGTATCTCTTTCACATTATTAGTTAATATAAACTAGTCTTCCATTAGACCTTAGAGGCTCCTTATGTCACTGGCAAAATGAGGAATTATTTGATTTCAATATTTTATTCTACAGCTTCAAAATATGGCTGTTTCTATCTTCGATTTGTCTGTTGACGACACATTTATTTTACTCTACTCTTTTCAGTTGAGAAGTAGATTGCCCAATGCATGTGCCACCTGATTAATATTCATTCGTGCCAACCAAATGTTAGCCCATTATTGTCACGTCGGGGCCTATAGGCGGCAGGGATAGGACCCAAACTGCAGACAGCACAGGAAGGCGAGAGCTGGTTGAGGATGTAATGGTAGCAATAACAGGTACAGCTGGCACAGGTAAGTAGAGTAGGTATGACGGCAGGTAAGTCCAGGTCCGGAGACAAAGAACATGAGGTGCATCCACAGGGCAAACGGGTATATGAAACCACTGACTTACGGAAGCAAGACAATGAACCGACAAGCAACCAGTTTGAATAGACCAGAGATTAACAAGGAGACAAGGAACAGGTATCAAATCAAGAAACACAAGGGCAGGAACTGAACAGACAGGAAGGATGTCACAATAAAACAGGAAACAGAGAAACACTTCACGGAATACAACAATTACAAAGCAATTAAAGGAACTAGTGCTTAATTTGATATAAAAAAAGCAACTGTGTGAAAAATATGTGCGATAAAAGTGTCCTAAATAACTGCATTATTTAGCATTTTAATGTAGATTTCAAAGTAGTTTTTAGACAATATACTGCAAAAGTTATACAAGGGCAATTCTTCCTTTTTTACCGTGACTCTACCAGACAGTGATTTATTGCACAGAAGCTATTACAGTATTTAAATGGGACAGCTTCATTTGTCTAGATGCATTTGTGTGCTCTCTATAATGGTTAACAGCAACTTTGAAAGCAGTATTGGTATTGGTCCAGTATTATTTTTACTACTGATACTTGGCAGATTGTGGAATTGGCATGCCTACCGCTAAGTGCGTCATCCAACATGGCTTCAAAATAAAAGTAATTAAACGCTTAATTACCTAAATTGTACTTTGAGCTTCAAAGTATCTATAGTGAGCTTTGCCTGTGTTTGTACAAAGGCCTTAAAGATAATACGCCTTTGATATCAGCTTCAAAAGAAATACAGACATGCATCCCAGTTACTTACCTCACAATGTATGGAGTCAGGATTGATTCTCTTATTACACATGTCATCAATGGTGAATGTGTTATAAGCTCCATGACTTCATCTCACACTTGATTTGCGTTCCTTTACATAGGGGTAAAAGATGGTCTTTAGATTTATTAAGCCACCAGAGACTGCCTGTAGCTGAGGGGATTTTCTGTCTCAATTTGCTCTTACAGCATTTCTCATTGGATTACAGAAGGAATTTCAGTGGCTTTATTTTATTAGATGGAGACTAATCACCAGGGAGTCACGCTGACAACCCAACTGGGATCTGAAAGTTAGACTCTGTGAAGAAGAGTTAGTGTTTCTGCTTATATCATGTTGTGTATGTGTGTTTGCCTGTGAGAGCTGCAGAGACAACATAGTTTGTGTGGGTGAGTGGAGGTATGTCTGTATTTGTGCATAGGGGTCTCTTTATGCCTATTTGTCCCAGCTGTAGTAGCATAGGCCCTGGTCTAAATGCAAAAATATTTTTTGTAAGAAATAGGAGGAAACAATTAGAATATGGTACATTTTTATGTAATTTGACTGAATTTCCTAGTTGAGGCCATGTGTCAGTGGATGCTGTCTCTTTTGTGCAGGTATTATTATCCCTGTTTATCCATATGTGCACTAGTGTTCCAGTATCTGAGCTGGTGGCTCTGTCATAATACATACACGTGTTGACATCTCACAAGATGTCACAGGGCAGCGCTGACAGACTCACTTCGAGACAAAAGCAAAACCGATGTGTGCGTCTTGCGTGTGCATTCCCACATACTGTGTGTGGTGATGACGTTATGTGCTTGTGTGTTTGTGTGTGCGTGCATGTGTTTGTGGCTATGTGTGCAGTTTAGTGATGGTAACCATAACAACCGGGGTTCCAGGGGATGGTGGGTGTGATATAGGAGTGGACAGAATTTCCTTCAGGGAAAGAGAAGCATTTAACCTTTCATATCCACTTTGCCTGCTCCACTTGTGCACCACCCAGTGTTACGACCCAGTATACAGTATCACACATAAATGGACTGGTACAAAGCCTGTTACTTTTTTCCCCCTGAAATGCACAAATAAAGAACATGCAGGACTTTGCGTTGTGATTTGTTGTTGCGTTCTCATTTGTTTAGGTAGCTGTTTGAATGTATGAGTGCATTTGTGCTTGCTGTCTCTTGAGTGGTTTACTGAATGGAACGGAGCGTCTGTGGAACAAAAAAGGACACTGGCTTCTTGTTGGTCTGTGTGTGTGTGTATGTACACAGTGTGTGTGTCCTTGCTAGTTTCATTCAGTGTGTGCGTCACTGTTAGAAAAACATGCAGGTGCCTTTGTCTGAGAGTGCGTTTGCGTGTGTATGTGTTTTGTACACGTCTGTGCGTGGACTTAGCTTGCTGCTCCTTTCGTGTCTGACAGCCTTAGATAGCTGGTGCTGCCGACCTGCGGAGGGTAACACAGTCTGAGATGACGGCAGCAGATGAAAGAATGTTTCCTCCCCCAGGTCCATGAAGTGTGAAACACAGTAACAGAGCAGAGGTTATGAAATACTACAGTATGGCCTCTGAATATGAAGTATGAGACTGCACTGTGTGTAATACACAGTCTGTATCTCCATTAATAGTTTGTACGTATGGCTTTTTAAACAGAACAACATGTAATGAGTATAATTCTACCACCTGTAGTACTATTTCTGCCAGTTCTGCTATCACTAATAATTCTGAAATGGGGAAATAAAAGGAAAAACATGAACATGTTGACACTAAGAACTTAGTGATATGAGTCAGTTAATCGGTCCACCAACTTTGGTCCTTACTGAAATACACTATCTCAACAACTGTTTGATATATTGCAATTGTAGAGGCATGCATAGTCCACAGAGAAAGAATCCTACTAAGTTCATCTTCAGGTCAAAAGTTCACTTGGTTTATGACCAACTACTGCTAATTGGCTAGTAGTTTGCTAATTAGCAAAATATTAGCATGTTGACATGCGAAAATTACATGGTAAACATCAACACACTAATATTATCATTGTGAGCAAGTTAGCATGCCGATCTCAGCATTTAGCTGCTTGTACGTACAGCCTCGCAGAGCTTCTAGCATGACTTTTGACTCTTGTCGTTTCTTCACAAGGAGGTCAAAGGTCACAGACAGCAGCAGAGACATGTATGATTAAAATGGGATTCAATGGTTGTCTACTTGTTTATTAGTTAAATTCAGGTTTATACAATTGCAGTGAAACAGGGCGTCTCAGTTGACAAGTTAATATAGAAAGTAGGGTATTTGTGGCATTTGACTGTCGGTTTTATGCATCACCACACGATGAGAGAAAAATAAAGAATTTAGGTTCAAATAGTTAAAAAACAGAACAGGCCACTTGATGAATAAGACGCACACTTCGTCCCTCTGAGTCAGTGTGGACACAGTGAAGTGTTTCTACTGTGGAGGATGGATAACTGTGAATATGGTTTGTCCAGTCAGATGTTAGAGACACTCTGAAGGCTGAGAAAGTCATAGACACTGATGATAAGATATCATGTGTTTTGTTTTTAATCATTTTGAATACCCAGCCATGTTTCGGATTCAGATTATTTTAGAATCCTAATTACCCAATGTGCAACACACACACATACAGTGTACAGGTACATGACTCGGAACAGTCTTGTAAAGAAACAAAATTGCTTCTCATATTTCCCCAAAATATTACCTGGCAAAGGGCAATGCATTTTTAGTGGTGGGTGAAATGACCTGAGCTGTGAAATGACCTCAAATTGCTCAGTGAATGGCTTGTCTGATTGCTTCCCATTCTTTAGAGTAGCATGTGCACTGGAGGAGCCATTTCTGGACAGAATTTTATCCCTGCGAGTATTAAATGTAGGAGAGGCCTGCAGGTGGAGTGGAGGAAATGATAAGTAAATAATATTCAAACATGCAACATTAAAATAACATGATAGCCCACCGAAACCTGCACTAATGAGCAGAGACGGAAACACAAAGGGGAACTGGCAACTTATTTACTCACTAGCACAATAATCCTCGGTTTCTCTTTGTCTCTGTCACATGCACAAACATGTACACACGTGGACAAAATTGTTGATGCTCTTCCTTTTTAAAGAAAGAAAAACCCACAATTGTCACTGAAATAACTTGAAACTGACAAAAGTAGTAAATAATAAAAATCTACTGAAAATCGGAAGGGTAACAACAGTTTTGTCCACGTGTGTGTATACGCTCACAGTCACATGTATGACTGCCAATTAGTCCGTTTTGTGGAGGGTGACTGTGAGCCTGTTGTGCTGGGAAGTGATCTCTGGTGAGATCGTTGATGACAAGCTGCTTGGCCCCATTACTGATTTATTCTACCCGTAATCCCTGTCGTATTCCCAGCTGAGCTCCTGTCACCCTCCATCGCTTTCTAACGCACTGACTCTCGCTCTCTTTTCCTTTTTTTTCTACAGGTATGACGTTGACTCCAAGAGTGCCAACCTGTCAAAACACGTGAGTACCAAAACATGCGTTTTTTTAATTTAATGTTGGTCTCTGCACACTTTTGCTGATTTTCACTCTGTGGGTGTGAGTGTTTGTGTGAGCATGATTGCTGTCCTTGTCATTACCTCCCATTAGCCTCGTTTCAGCCACATAATAGTAATCCGGCCTTTGCAATGAGCGTGTTTATCATCTACTGTAATAGCACATTCCCTGAACAGCTTGTAGTTAATTTAGAAATTAAATAAGCACTGATTTTCCCTTTCCACCCTGCTTTTTTCCATTGATAGCCGTGATTAGCATAACGGTAATTAGGAACAACAATGCGATAACTTGGTCTTTGCCGGCAAACAATAATAGCAGCGTCCTGCCTACTGCATCGTGGCCATTATAGTTCAAACTGTCTGATGCAGCTCGTACTTTTGCAAAGGGTTTCCTTGGTATTGTTTAGAGCCATTTAAGCTAGTCGTTTTTAATTTATCACTTATCTCTTCCTTGATGCATTGATTAGAGAAGCATCTAGTTACGCACAGGTGCTTATGCATCTGCATGTGTTAAAAAACACTTTTTACACAGCTGCATTTTAGCAAATGTGGCATCTCCCATGTGTAATTTACAGGGAAATTGGGAAAATACACGTGTACACTTTTTTTTTTGTTTTGTTGAGAGTTGGATAAGAAGATGATACCTCTCTGAAAAGTCTGTTAAATATGAAGCTACCGCCAGCAGCCGCTTAGCATCTTAGCTAGGCTGGAAACGGGGGGGGGGGGGGAAGCAGCTAGCCTGGCTCTCTGTCCAAAGGTTAG
>JAVQJF010059770.1:0-13008 GCA_036023855.1 Gadopsis marmoratus
TTGCTTTGTTTCAAATCCATTGTGGTGGTGTACAGAGGCAAAAGTACAAAACATGTGTCACTGTCCAAATACTTATGGACCTAACTGTACATATAGACATTTTCACCAGCATCCTAGCACACAATCCCTCACTGCACTTTAACTATAACTTATTTAGCCGACTCAGTCCATTAAGTTACAACTTCATGTTAAATTCCATTTGTTGTCTTTTGTCTTATAACAGTTTGTTTCATTTCTTGTTGGCACAAAACAACAAAAGTGAACTTGTCCATTATAAATAAACAGTCTAAGGAAAAGAGGTGTCTGAGACAAACATGTGATTTTGGGCTACAGACATAAAAGTGAGAGCGACAGAGAGAGAGTGTCAGGAATGTTTTTGCTCTGGTCATGACACCAGGATGTAGTGTTGGATGTTGTCATGTTCTGCTGCACAGAAACAGTGAATGAGATCATGCTTCCATGTCCAATAACAGACTTGGTTGATTGGACGGGACACAATGCGATGTGACTGATATATCTACAAACAAAGGTTTGTCTGTGAAAAACACGAGGTTAATATGTAACTGTCAAGGAGGGATAGACTGCTATCTGAGTTGTCCTTTCCTCTCAGTAACAGCTGATCAGCATCAGAAAAATGGTGAAACAACACACATGACATATCTGAAAATGTAATCTACCTCAAAACGTATTTCATTATTTGCAGTGTGTAAAAAAGTATCTGCATACACACACACACATACTGTACACAGGTGTGCACTGACAACAGTTTGCAAGTCATACATATTTTAAAACATATTTCAGAACACTTTCAGGCCAAGATGAGACTTTTTAATAAAAAATGGCAGTTAAAGGGACACTGCAGTTGTGAATCAATGAGTCTTGAAGGGCAGATGGCACAAGATGTCCTCTGACGGTGCATCTACACTACCACCATGACCAGAGATCCTTTTATGTTAACAGCTTCAAATGGTTTACTAACTGAATGAACCACAGTCTGAGGCTTGACCTTGGTCTCCAACTCTGTGACTTAAAGACAGACATTTTTTTATCCATGTCTGATTTCAGTGTTTCGGTGCATGTCCTACATTTTCACCCATGAGTGTATTTCTACAGCACATCTGATGTTTTATGGTGGGGCAGCAAGGTGGTTTGCACTGTCGCCTCACTACAATAGGCTTCTGGATTGGAACCCACGGCCGGCTGGGGCCTTTGTGTGTAGAGTTTGCACGTGCCTGCATGGGTTCTCTTCCTCCCGCAGTCCAGAGACATGCAGGTTGGGTTAATCGACAACTCTAAATTGCCCATAGTGACTGTGAGTGGGAATGGTTGTCTGTCTCTATGTGTCAGCCCTGTGATTGATCCCAGGTGGGATCAGCAACCCTCTAAAGATAAGCGGTTATAGATAGATAATGGGTGTTTTATGGTTTGCTAGCTTTTTATGTGGGTCTAGCTGAATTTCCATATTTTAGGAAACGTTTATCATGTCTAACAACTTACACACCATCTGCAATGCTTCACACTTTTTAAACAGTGTAATTCTGTTTTTAAGACATTCAAATGTTAGCATGTATTTAAAAAGGACTCCAGTGTGTGTTTTTACTGTATTTAAATTAGACTGAAACAGGCAGAGGCCTGATGAACTGGTCTGTGCTGCTAGTTAGCTTTATTTATTAAGGAAGATACAAAAATCTCTTTTGCAAGAAACCAGAGAACAATTTGCATGTACTGTATATAACGCCACAGCAAGTAATTCACACAAAACAATAAAACACACTAATTTAAACACTTACATTTATATTGTTGGAGTCCCTCAGAGGAATGGGTGTCTCTACATTGAGTTTGTGTTGCAGAATATTGCAGTATTATGATGCAGAGTACTGGAAACCAGTGTTACCCAGCTCAGAGCGGGTTTGAGGACCCTAAATATCTCAGCAACGTAAATGGAAATACACAGGTATGGTAACAGTGGTTAAGTGGCACCATGGTCTCACTGTCTCCATAATCCAGTGTAGACGCTATATTGGATTTTTTTTTTTCTAATTTGAAAATATTAACAAGCTCTGTTCTGGTATGAGAATCCAATTTGACTTTAGTTTTTGAGTTAGGTGTTCAGTGTGAGTTTGGCGGAACAATCTGCTATCTATTCAAAGTATTTATTATGTTGCACTGTATTGATTAGACTTCCACTGAGACTATCAAACTTTCCCCCCTGAAATTTCTACATTTTTGCCTTTAGTTTTACAGTGTTCAGCAAACTTTCATGGTGCACAGCAGTCACATAGCAGCAGTCAGAGCGAGTGATGAAAAGATTTGTCGCTGTAAATAGAGCCAAAAGAAATTCAGATTCCGTACAAATTTATGAGAAATGTTTGAGAACCACTGCTGATATGGCTGCACGGAAACAACGTGTGTGTGTGTGTGTGTTAAATGTTCCCCTATCTATTATGGGGACAGAGAGAAGGGATCTTTGATTGGCTGTTGGCACTTCGCCCCTCTTCTGTGTCCACTATTCTGTGATGGTGTTATGCTTGTTACCTTGGATCGCGTTCACACACTGTATGTAAGCATAATGCAACAGACTTGATCCTAAAATGATCATTGTAAATAAACATTGTAATTTTGTACCTCTACTTTTTTACACTTTTCTCGGCTGTAAAACACACAAAAAGAGCTCTCTGCTCTGGCGTCCCCACCTCTCCACTTCCACACTGTTCAAACACTGTTGACTGTATTGGGCAATAGACTTTCCATTAAAACCTTTTGCATAACCATGAAAGTGGAAGACTGCATGGAAGACTAGACGTTGAGCAAATATTCAATATGACCTTTTCCAAAGGCCTGTATTCCAATAAATACTAATTTCCTGTTGATCTAATTAGTGCCTGGAGGAATTTATCTTCATCAATTATTGAGAAAAAACAGGAGAAACTCTATGGTCTGCCATTATAATGGATTTATTATAGTTGGGGGAGGGGGGAGGGTTATTATTTATTAAGCAGTTCTTTAATTGTGTTGAAACCACTCGCTAATGTGTGCAACGGTGAAGCGGTGGGATAAAGCCATGCTACAGTGGCACATTCTCCCCACAGGCCGGGACAGACATGTGAGAGGCATATAGACAAACCTGTTTAAGAAAATATGAGCTATAATCACCTATCAGTCTTATTGTGTACTCTACTTTCAAGCCATTTGCAATTCTGGATAGTCTACTTTTCTAGTGGGGCCATCATAGTGTTCAAAAACAGAAAATGATCCAACAATCCCCAAAATGAACATTAAACATTATTTAAATGTTTGTAGGTTTTTAGACTTGTAGCAGAGACAAGGCTGTATTAATGAAATACATTGAACATCACAGTTGTAAAGTCTTCTGATCACTTTCCAACACAAAGGAACTGCTGACTCTCAGAGTGAAACCTTAGTCGTCAGCCTGGATTCCATGTTTCATGTTGCATTTGTTTTTAAAGCACTCCTCCCTGCTTTGTTAAGTTGACTCTTGTATGAAAATGAAATCAATTCGCTGCTTTCTCCTCTCCATTTGTCATTAGGGGTGTAAATGACCGGGGCCCTGTAGGGAGGTGTCTCTGCATTGCATTGCTTACAGTGCACTGTTAAAACACAAAGACTTCAGGAAAAGACTAATACGACTTGCTTTGTTGGGGGCATCGAGTTATGATCCCCACAATCCCCACTCCCCAAACCCAAATCCATCCCCACCTTTAAACTGGTCTAAAGGCAGTAATAACTACTTTTTTATTAAAAATCCGATATCAGCTTGTTGTCATTAGTATTTTGACAAACAGAACCAGAATTTGTACTGGGTTTTATGCTGCCTGGTGGATTCTTTCTTGCAAATCCAGTGTTTTCTTATGTTGTTGAAACGTAATCTGTGTGTTCTCTTGTGCGCACAGGGCAGCAACGAGTAAAACAGCTGCTGATTCCGAGAACAAACAGGATGGACATCTAGAAATCTGACAGATGGTGCATAGGGTTGAATTAAAAAACCCGGAAAGTGAGTAGCAATGAGCAATTATGTGTTCAGCCTGCATGTTTAGTACATTTTCTTTTTAGTTTTACATTTTTAATTGGGTCGGCAACAGCTGACCTTGTTGCAGGTTATACAGTATTCTAGATTATATGGATCAAATCTATCCTGCTGTAATAATACTAATAAAATCAAGTTTCAGACTTAACTACAAAAAATGTAATACTACATCTATAAGTTGTTGAGCTGGCTTTTCAGGCTTTTTTTTCCTAGCTGCATAAAATTTGTAGTATCTGAAAATATGAACTTCTTGATTAAATTTTAATTCTTGTGTCATACAGACATGACTCTTCCTCAAACAACTTGATGAGGTGATCCTCTCTTTCCTCCTACCAGCTGACCGTTTGCAACCTACCTGAACAGCTGACTTCCCTATGAGCTGATTGGATGTTGAAACAGGTGACGATCGAGCTGTTTACACCACTGCAACTTTTCCCTGCAACGTTCTAAAACGGTATTGTCTCGTTGCAAATTGGCCGGCATTTCACTGCTGTGCTGTGACGTAACACTCCCACATAGGTCATTCGTTTCCTAAATTAGTGCCCCTACAGGTGGCACGACATATGACTCCAAAAACGACAGGATGGGTTGTTTGCCAGTCACTCCCAAAACAACAGGAGTACCGCACCTTCGCCGTTAACAATAATAAACATGTGATTAACGCTGTGAACAGTTTGGTTAGGTTTAAGCACCAAACAACTTGGTTAGGTTGACGAAAAGATGATGGTCTGGGTTCAACTAAGTACGTAAGTAGCACGTTAAGTTTAGTGAGTTAAGATGGTCATGTCACATTAACATGGGGACACGAACAGTGATCTCTTGGGTGTGTTTGACCATCCATCCATCCATCCATCCATCCACAGCCACTAGAGGTCACCGTATATACAAAAGGAAATATGGATTGTAATAAGTTGCGGCACAGGTGACCTAAATGGACATATTTTGGGGAGGACAGTCTTCATTGGACGACATGAAAACAGAAACGATTGCCATCTTAATTGAATGAAATGACTAAATTACAGCCAGTTGACATTTGTATCTACAGTGGACAGAGAGCACAGCACAATCAGAGTGGAAATATAACAGGTTCATCTCTATACACATGCACACACACACACACACACACACACACACAGTAGATTTGCACACATACACACACTGCAGCAGAGTACAGTACAGGCTACAGTGTAAGTGATGAAGCAGCAGAACCCCGACGGCATCGATAAGGATCCAGCATGACATTTATTAAAGCACTCTTCCTCTCGTGCTGCAACACTGGGGCTTCCACATGGAGCCAGTGGACGGGGCATAATTAAAAAGATAATGGTGCTGGCAGTGGCCTGGCTGGCATGGCCTAAGGGCTGCCCACCGCTATCAGGGCAGCCAGAAATGAGAGGCGATCCATTTCAGCCCATCCTCCCACAGTTTCTCTCTGTCGGCTAAAAGCATATAATACCTACAAACTCTCACGCTGTCCGGTTGGAACAGTGCTGAGCGGGAAGGTGGGAGTTACAGATAGGGCCTTATCTCGCACTTTAAAATTTAACTGTCGTCTTCCCTCCAGTAAGTTTTTCCTCCACCTTCACTTCAATCTTTAATGAAGATTAAGGAGTCCCAACAAAGCCTTATCAACATGACTGAGGAGGAGAGGAAAGGCCTAATCGGGGTATCCTAGTATACACAGTACTTATATTAGTAGGCGCAGTATGGATGTAATATGCCAACAAAACACATGCAGGGGTGGCAGGAAGGGGTGGCTGCTGCACCTACCACAATCGCGTTTGGCTTCTGAAGTTCAAGAAGACCAAGAGACCGGTGAGCCTTAAGTGATGATTCACGTGGCCCCCTGAGGTCTTTGGTCATACATATACGTTGTGTTATGAAATGTGTATCTGAAGTGTTGAGATCGAGGACACACATGTAGGATAACTTGCTGACATAATTTGATGTGATAAGCGCACACACACAAATGTAGCCCCCGACCTTCTCAAATCAACAAGTGACAGAGGGCATCCCATGATCAACAGCCCCTGTTAGATCTCAGCCAGTCAGAGGAGAGAAGACCACAAATTGATATCCTGGATTCAGTGTTAATCCCAGGACACAGTCAAGCACAGATACACACTCCCTTTATCAGATAGAAGACAGTATTTTCATTAAAGTCATATTATAGCATACATCCACACACAAAGGCATGCACCTAAGAGTATGCATATATATGCACACACACACACTGAATAGGGAGCAAAGGTTTCCATATCAAAGTGGAAGTGGAGGCTTCGTGTCAATTATTGATATCAGAGAGGAGGGAAAGTGCAATATTGGCACCTAAATGACTTGCAGGGCAATTTTTTTCTCTCTCTCTTTTAAACACACACACACATACACAAACACAGAAGGCGTGTCTTCCCACAAGACATTCACAACGTATCAGGGTGAAGTGGATGTGACATATGGGGAGATGAAGAGCACACTTTTTTATTTGTGCAACACTGTTTGTGTAATGTGCCTCCTTCTTCTGTTCCTTTGTGATATGAGTTGTGGAATGGTAGCATAGTGAAAATTGCTTCTGTAGGAACACGCAAATCTGCATGTGTGTGTGTGCATGTGTGTGTCATCCATAGTTCTCTATATGAAGTTTAAGGCAACAAATGTGAGTCAATCAACTAACAACTGGCAGCTCTGCATCTGCAGACAAATCCCATACTGGTCTTCACATGTAAAGTGCTTTCCCGCTGAGCAGAAATGACTTCGGGCTGCCCTCCTCACACATGCACACCAACACACATATGCACACAGTCTCAAACACATATCTAGATGGCCAAGAGGGATACAGGAGGGAGAGAGAGAGAGAGAGAAACAGAAAAAAGCTGACTTAAACATTTTTCTCCATTTCACAAAAGTAGCTGTACTGTTGTCAACATGATGAATGAGGGAATAAAAAGAGAGAGAGACACATGGAAAGAAAGGAGAGAGAGGGAGGGTTTAGATGAAGGGGGAGGTGGAACTGTGTGACCTGAAGATGTGACAGCAGCTGTTGAACATTTTCATTGTAATATTTTACAATGATGTAAAGTAATTGCAAATGTTGATATTTTTTTTACTACTGTGATGGAATCTAAATTAGAACGCACTGTGTGTGTGTGTGTGTGTCACCATTATGTAATAACAGTGCTTGCAAACATGCCCTTTCAGTTATTTAATGATTAGACAGTCAGCAAATTTGTAGGAGTGTGTGCGTGCTTGCATGCATGAAGGCAAAAACATCCACACCCACACATATTTATGACCCCATCCTGCTGCTGGTCATTAAACAGGTAAGAACGGACTCTAACAAGCAGCCTCAGCATGTTACTGCGACGAACTGAAAAGCTGCACTCAGGTTGGAGTGAGTCTGAGTGTGTGTCATTGCATAATGAACTGGAAAATGGATAGCTAGAAAGACCACATGCTGTCAAATGAATGCTTTATTCATGTTTTTGATTATTGAAGTGTCTCAGATTTTCTTTAAATACAGCTAAATTGTTGATTACAATATAAAAATAACATATAGTTTAAGTGGTATTTTAAATAGCGCTTAAGCCAGAATCCAGTGGTATTCTAATTTCTAGTTTGAGCTTTTAGTCTTACAATGTGCAGCCTTATGTTTCATCCGTGAGCAAATCTGCATCCACATTTTTAAAGGTTCAGAACTATCTGATCCCATGTATAACATTTGCCTAAATCTTAGGGTTACAATAGAGAAAATGTAACTATCAGTAGAGAGTCTTAATTCATTTGTAAATTAAATTGTTACATTTAAAGTAAATCTTTGGTTCAAGGGAGGGTTAAAAATCATCAGTAAGTTGTTTGGGAGTGATCCACCATTTGTTGTGTGCGTGTGTGCGTGACGTGGTACAGTTAGCTTCAAGCACTTGAAGGTTCTTTTTAAATTGTGTCTGAAAATCTTAAATCAGAATTCACTTTTCACACCATCGTTCTCATCAGCTGCGACGATATTTAAGCTTAATCACTCTGACCAGAGGACACAGTGACATTATTAGACGGGAGTCTAGAAGAGCAAGTAACACGAATCACACCGATCACATGGCTGTAAACAAACCTGCATTTTACTCATACTTAGAATCCTAAAGAATTATCTATCGCTATAGATAAAAAAATGCGCCTCAAATACATACAGCTACTGTTGTGGGGAAATGATACAGCTCTTGTCGTGCAGTCAGAAAGTTATTGTGAAGATCAATGGTCTTTCTTTCCTCGGACCCTTTCTGTAGATCACTGACCAGCCAGGAGAGGCTCAAGAGACTGGAGGCAAAAATCGCTCACAGACAGACTGAATGCCAAGCTGCAAATGTCCAGACAGGAAGGGCAGTCTGCAGTCATTTCAATCAACAGTAACCACAAATAACAAAGTTCACTGCCCTGACATGTTTCAACGCAGCACTTTTACAACAATATTTCATTTGTGATACCCTGAAGTGTGAGAGAGCGGGAGAATGAAAGGGAGGAAAAAGACAAAGCCAAGAAAGTTAAACATCTGGTACCACCTGCTGGTCAGAGTCAGAGGAGATGAAACACCAATGCCACATCTTTTCTTTTTCCTGTAATGCCTGTAAACTCAGGTGAGAAAAATAGACAGCTTGATCTGAAGCAAACAGTTCACACTGATATGATACGGAGCATTGAAAAACCAGCACTGAGCTCGCGTGAGGTTGCTATTGAAGGTGCAGAGGGACGGTTTATTCATGGTGATGTTGGAAATTCATTGCCTGAGAGTTCTCCAGCCTATTATAACCAGTAAAACAACATGAATATTCAATGTGAAATGCCCCTCTCGTCCGGATGGCCCAGAGGAACCACTGGCTGATTGTGATCCATGGCAGCTGACAATCGCCCCATTGCTGAGGGCCATAACCTGGTGCTTGTGTGCTGATGACAGTGTGAGGCAGCGGCCTCAAACGGAGCAGTAATTGGACATTATTCCTGCGGAGAGAGGCTAAAAGCATCTCCGCCACTCTTTGTGCTGACATCCCTCTTTTACTCTCATCACACTCTTCTCCATTTCCCTTCGCTCTGGCCAGCGCTCCTTTAATTGTAATGGCCTTTCTGGGAGTGTTAAAAGCAGCTCAGAGACACTGGACATCACTTTAACAAATACAATGAGAACCTTCGTCATTTACACTCCCGAGCGCTCTCTGTCTGTGTTGGTGTGTCTTTACAATGAAAACCAATTAATCCACACTGATCACACAGTTTGTGTCTATTGAGCCTTTTCACCCTTTGTGCCGACAACTGAACTGAAGATATTTGTAGTGTATAATGACACTTTTGTATGTATGTGTGTGTGTGTTGGTCATCATCACAGTGATCTTTCCTCTTTAGCCCCAGATGCTAGTGTTTATCTGTGTTAATAATGTAAGGGTGTCTTTAACAGCTCGCCAGTTGCTTTGTGCTATCACCATTAAGGCCAAGGTTTAATTTTTAATGAGGAGGAAAGAAAATCTCACAGCTTCGCTAACATTAACAAATGACTATGGGGTGGAATTTGACCAATCAGCATGGAGCAATCAGTCCAGGGCAATCACTGTCACAGGTACAGTTTGGATTTGTTTCTGTTCCCAACGATCAGTCAATACTTGTTGTGCTGAATGTCTCTGTGGTTTGATCAAGCCGCTGTCTTGGTGTTGGTCCATGTTTATTTACCCAGTATATGCTGTAGAACTGTCCCATCTAACTCTGACTGATAAAATAACAGTTTTGGAGCGAGATTAATTTCCAACTAGAGGAACAACAAGAGCTTCCATTAACCTCTGGGCAGCAGAAGACCCTCGACTTAATTGTGTAATTTTGAGAAGTTTCATAAAGCTTTACAGGGTGCTACAGCTACACATGTTCAGGGAACTTACCACAGAGCTGAAGGCTTCAGACAGAAGGGGGTACACTATTAATCATTTGAGGAGACTCCCATTTACGTTTTTTTTACGTTTGTTGTTTCTGTGGTTTTGATACGTTTTTTTTCTGGAGATCAGCAGCTTAATCAAAAACCTAAAAATAAGGACACACCTTTGACTGTTGCTGCATTTACAAGACATTACAATTTCTGATATTTTATGTGTTTAAGCTCTAGAATAAGAATCACAATAATTAGCCTGTGTTTTAGTCAGACACCAGATGTTTTCTCTTCAGTTTGTGAATGAACATTTGGACACACAGGCAACGGTTTCTGAATCTGCTTATTGCGGATTTCTGTCAACATTCGATACTGACAACAAGCTACATAGAAAACAACAGTCAAATATCAATACAAATATCCACACTTAAAATTTTACACTGTACATGACAGAGTGGTAAGAATCTGTATGTATATCATTGTACACAAAGTTGCCATACAAAGGCATGCTACATTTTTGATGGGGATTAACAAGGAAAACACACTGGTGGCATATGCATCAAACACCTGCACCCATTGTTTTCTATGTAAGCCCACACATCTGCAGGGGCTGGACTCCTCAGAATATGGCACCTATTTCATGTGTAGAAGCAACGTGTGGAAATTTGCTCATCGTTTCTACAAGTCATTCCTTTTACACTATAACTGCTAGGAATTATGGCGAAATCTATTAAGTAGATCAAATGAATAAACAGCCAGGTTTTGTAAAAACAAAAAAGAATTCTAGTTAGGCTTTCGTTGATACTTGAGTTCAATAAAAAACATTATCGACTCTATATATCAGTGTACATCAAGCACAATTTTACAGCTCTTGTGCTGTATCACCAGCACACGTCTCATCACAGAGCTTCAAAGGAGCTTCAACTCTCTCCAACAATGATCCTCTCTTTCAGCAACGCACAACTTTCCAATTAGCTGCCATGTCAGTGTGATTGGGCTGCAGAGGCTTGATTGGGCCTGGAGGCCTGCTGACGATCACTGATAGAGGCTAAACCAGGCCAAGCTATAATTGATATTATGGAGGAGGAGCTGTGTGTGTGTGTGTGTGTGTGTGTATGTGTGTACTCCAGCTTATTATGTGTATTATAAATTCCCGTCACGCCCTCGTGACCTACGTTGATTAAATTGATTTCTTCTATGAAATATTTAATGAGTGTGCTGTGTAGTGTTTGCTCTAAGATGTTCAGATCACTCTCTTCTAATAATAATTTA
Organism: Gadopsis marmoratus; assembly: GCA_036023855.1. Lineage (NCBI taxonomy): Eukaryota > Metazoa > Chordata > Actinopteri > Centrarchiformes > Percichthyidae > Gadopsis > Gadopsis marmoratus. Next base: position 11,208 of record JAVQJF010059770.1, read on the forward strand.
ATAAATGTATATAATATCCAAATAATTCCGCAATACAGCTTCCTCATCCTCATCCTTTTTATCTGTGACTAGTATATGTTGTGGTAAAGCAAAGAATGTGCACCTCCAAACGTACTGAACCCATTGTCAGGCAGTCAGAGGCACAGATACAGTGAACCATGGAAATGATATACAATGGAGTGGTGCAGAGCTTGCAGAGGAACCACACTGTGTATAATTCCACAGATCTAAGCTGGTTGAGATTGATCTTTCCTCCTGCTATTAGATTGATATTGATGTGCCGGTCAGACAGATGGCCACACCTATACAGCCAGGGTCACGCTTCAGAACCACAGATTTAATCAAGATAATAATGATACATTTTTTATGATGAAGCTGCACGGAGGTTTGGAGGCGAGTGCTGAGTTGCAGGGAGCGTGCGGGGTAACATTAGGAGTGAGCGTTTACAGCCAGCATTTATGAGTTTGCACTAAAACACACCATGCACGCAGTGGAAACTGGGAAACATAACGGCAAAACACTTTGTGTTTAAGATCCTAAAGCTACCGCACAAGTTAATCCAACATGAGGCCAAACAGTCAACATTTTAACGGTAGACATTTGAGTATTCAGTTATCTCTGCTTTCAAAATGTCTCTGGATGATGAACAACTGCAACTACATGCTCCACGTCTGGGAGCAATCTAGAATTCTTCGTCTACAAAGTCACTAAAGTTTTGTCATCCTTCCTCCCTTTCAACAACCTCGTAGCCTTTCTTAATCCAGCTTTCTTTTCATCTGTGATCACAGTGAGGGGGTACATGTGCAGGCCAACAAATCAGATAAAAAGGCTAATATGACTAGCTGCAAAAACGTTTCATTGATACTAGTGAATACCTGGGTCTTAACTGTGGAAATGTTCACCCCCAACAGGCCTGGCAAGGCTGAAGAACCCATTTCTTTTTATTTAAGTATTACAGTGAAAGGGAGAGAGCGCGAGAGGGATGGAAGGAAAGAGAAAGGGAGAGAAAGGAGAAATGTGGATGGATAGATAGATATCTAGATAAAGAGAAAGAGGGAGGGAGGGAGTGTGCAGCAGTGTGGCAGAGGCAGGCAGAATTAAAGAGGCTTTTTTGTGGCGTTTAATATCCATTCATTGGCTGGACTGCTGACACAGTGAGAGCACTGCGCTCAGGATTTATAGCCACTTCTAATGGGCATGCCCAGAACCAAAGCACTGCAGTCAGCACATTCTCCCTCTGCACACACACACACACACACACACACACACACTCACACTCACAAAGACAGCCCACTGAACACACACACACACACACACACACACACACACACACACACATATACAGTATAGGCACACACACCTGGGCAGCTGTGCTGTAGAGGTCTGAGCACATGTATCCCACTGGATGTGGGAACATACAGATGTGGTCCTGTCGAGTAATTGTATGCAACAAAATGAGATGTGCGCACACACACATACACACACACACTAACCTGACCAACTGGGGGTCTCCATGTACAGCCAACTGGTCGGCGAGAAGGGACCTTTGTGCTGCCCTGCTAGACAAGCAGAAAACAGAGAGAAAAAGGTCAGCTGTCACACAGGTTGTTTAAGTCAGTCCTCCAATCTTTGGAGGGAGTTGAAAGTCCATGTTGCCCAGTGACAGCCCCAAAACATCACTACTCTAGAGGAGATCTGCATGGAGGAATGGGCCAAAATATCAGCAACAGTGTGTGAAAACCTTGTGAAGACTTACAGAAAACGTTTGACCTCTGTCATTGCCAACAAAGGGTATATAACA
>JAVQJF010059776.1:0-10310 GCA_036023855.1 Gadopsis marmoratus
TCAATAAAACTTTTCTTCATTCTTCCATTTTATAACAAAAAATTTAAATCTATTTAACAAAAAAAAAAAAAAAAAAAAGACTACATCGCTGGAGAGAAATTAGAGTAATTGCTGATGGCAGACGAGATTCCTCGGTCTCTCTCGCTCTCTCTCCCTCTCGGTTGTAAATACTATCAAAAACCAGAAGGGAACATGAGAGTGTGATGTAAGAAAAGGATGGGAGGATAGAAGGAGGGAGTGGGGGAAGGTGGGAGGACAGCCGAGCCGCTCAGCATGGTGAGTTCTCTGACGGAAGTGAGGGAGGAGGAGGGGGGGGGCAGTGGAGGAGAAACAACAGAGCTTGGCACAGAGAGAGAAAACTAGAGAGAGAGCTGCTGCCATATGGTGAGCAGCCAGGCCCCGGCACACCACATACATGTGCTAATGGAGAGGTAAGCACAGACAAAAAGGGCTAATCGTGTTGTAGAGACAAAACCCACAGTCCTTATTTTAAGCAAAAACGCAGTCCAAAGTTCAACATGAATGTGATACGAAGCCACAGCAGCCTGAATTAGCCAAATCAAGTGGGCGTTGCCCTCCTGGTAGTCGACTGTACCACAGACTGTATATAAATGCCTCCACCAGGACCATGTATTGGTATGGTTGTGGTACCGATAGCACGCCCATAATTTTTTATTATTTATTATTACTTAAAAATTAATTCACTTTTATGTCCTAAGGCGCCCACTGTATGTGAGGTGTTGTTTGTTTAGCGTGAGATCACCAAGCCAAATTCTTACCGACTATGTTGAAATGGCAATAAGGTGTCACGAAGGCTGATTGCAAAGCGAGTAACTGCCTCACGGTGCCAGATCCTCAGGGTCAACCAAAACTCCAGGTGACAGGTGGTACTGTGTGGCAGTCTGTGTCATTTAAAGTAACTATAATTTGTTTTCTATCGGCAGCAGATAATGTGATGACTACTTATATGTGAAGCCCAGAGAGATTATGAGCCCCTGGTACGTTGTAGCACCTTTCAGCTGGATGTTAGTGTGGCTGCAACTTTACTATTTGGTAATTTTTTTCTGCCACAGCAGGCAGCTGTTTTCAGTAAAATGCCTTAAAATCCCACTGTGCACTACCTGCTCAGCACCAAGCAGCAAGCAGTGGAGCATTTAGCAGCTATAGAGCCAGATATATTTCTCAGGAGTTGGTGGAGCGCAAAGCAGAGCTAAAAGCAGAGTGAATATCAGACTTAATTCATCAGGTGGCCACGAACATGATGCCACATCAACTTAAAAGGTGATAGTGTATATTTACAGCTTGTTACCGGTGCCCCCAAGTGGACAGAAAAAATATTTAACACAGGTGGGAGGAAGCTGGAGCACCACCTGCACAGACACATGCAAACTGCACGTAGAAAGGCCCCAGCTGGCCGGATGTGTGTGTGAGTACTAACCACTGTACTGCCATGCTTGCTGTGCATATTTTATGAAAATATAGCTCACGGTTTCATTATATTAATATCTCAAAATAAAATGTACAAAATGTTTAAATTTGGCAGAATTAAAGCATTGTTTTTTCTCTTTAATGATGGCTTTTCATATAAGTCGGATTGATGTAACCAAGCATAATATATACTATATGTATATATATATATATATATATATACATATGACCAGTTTCATAAGCATATGAAACTGCTTAGAAAGCAGATTTCTATAAGCATATAAAGGTGATGAGTGAGTGTAGGTGGATCTCTTTTGCATACAAATTTGCTTACAATTTGTGAACACACACACACACACACACACACACACACACACACACACACACACACTGTGGAGGAGTCATCTGCAAGATTGATTGGAACTCTGTGTGCTATAATAGACGAGTATTCACAAATGCTATTTGTGAAATTGAATGGAAGGTAAAATGCATGCCAGAATTAGAAATGGGTTTCCGGTTTGCAGCAACTGTGTGTGTGTGTGTGTGTGTGTGTGTGTGTGTGTGTGTGAGGGGGGAGTAGATTAAAGATTAAAGGAGCGAGAGAGAGTTGCGAGGAGGGAAGAGAACGTGGAGAGGGAGACAGGTGTTAGAAATAGTCAGGATGAAACTTTGACTTTTGAAGGTCTCCACTTAAACGTCTCACAACAGGACGGAGTAACAGGGCCGAAGTTACTTTAAAAAGAAGTGTTGCCGAGCAAATGGGAATGAGTTGGAGGTCTTATTTTCTAAATGGCTACGAGGTGATTTTCTCTGACACTGACACATTGTTGTTTGATTCATGTCTGCCTGCTTTTTGAATATCGATCCAGGAGCTGGAGGAGTGACTCATACTGGGCCATAGAGGCCTGAGTCAGTACAGGAATAGAGTCGAAGCTGGCTCCCATTCCCATCCTGATGCTACTCTGCTTTATGAAAGGCCCGGCCGGAGAAGGCCGTGCCAACGTTTGGCTTCAAGGACTGAAGGACTCAGCTATTTTATCTGCCTTATTGTTGGACCGGTCCACTGTGTGTCAAGCAGGGGGTCTTTAACTTTTTGGAGTTGTTTAACTGAAACTTTAAGCTTTGATTGAGGGTTCAGGCTCTGGGGGAGGGCAGTAAAGAAACACTTTGGGAAGGAAATGTGGAAAGTGAGGAAGTAACTGGGAGGTGAGAGGTGAGAACGATCGGACACACAGTGGTGATTACAGGTTCAAACTTGAGAATCTCTTCATTAAAACTGAATATCTGCTGAGTATTAGTTGGACGTGTGCACATCTCAGCATTCGTGAGTGAAGTTAGTGCTGCCTCAGAGAGGATGCCAAGGAGAATACTCACTATCTGTTTCTCCATCACACTGTACATTTTTCTCTGATCTCTTTCACTCCGTCTCTCTGCCTCTCTCTTCTCCTCCTGCTCTTATAATGAGCGCCCCCCCGACACACACACACACACACACACACACACACGCACGCCCCCTCCATCCGTTTCCCGGCACTGTTATTTGATGTGATAAAGATTATTTTTTTTCCTCACCTGCATGAGAGAATTTGATGGCTTGTTGTGGTTGACCGACTCGCTGAGACGCACTTGATGTATTTCCTGCTCCCGTTCTCGCTGTTTGCTGCTACAGCCACAGTCATGTTAAGACACACACGCACGCACGCGCACGCACACGCACTGGGGTAACACACCACATTCATGAAACATGATGTGTCCACAGAAGCTTGTTGGCTCTAGCACTCAGTTTAGTATGTTGAGTGATAATAGGCTAACAGTTATCATATGTTGAGGTGTTTCTAATCATTGACATACATGAGTGGGGGAAAATATTAGAAACACATGTCAATAGAGTTTAATCCAGTAATCAGTTATCACCTCTGATAGTGCCAACAAAACCTGAACATTAGAAGCTTCATAAATGTAGACTTTGTGGCAAATTTGCTGTATTGGATGGCATTACATTGAATAGGTGGGCCAAATAAAGTGGCCAGGGAGTGTGTGTTCCATATTAAAACCCTTCCAGAGGCTCAAATGGCTCAGTCTCTCCCTCTCCTGGTAGGCTTTTAATGTGAAATTCCTGATATATAACCCATCCTCTCATTTCCACTAAACATTCGTTTTATTTTGTTACATTTTTTGTGTATTGTATCATCCTTTTCTAAGACTCTCTGCAGCATGTTCTGTCATTATATCGCAAATGAATAGACCTGGCTGGCACATTTACATGATGGACCTAAGTGTTAATATAATGTGCAATAAAAATGAATAAAAAAAAATAATAAAATTAAATAAAATGAACATGCATGTTTCATCCTTTTTTAAGGCGTTTTGTCGTAGTAAACATCTGCGCCGTTTGATTTTCGCTTTGCACATTTGCAAATGGACTGAACATACATAAAAACTAAAATCGTGGGAAAAAAGGTGGAATTGTGCCATCAGGTGACAGAAATAAAAAAGAAAACTGAATAGAAAAACCACAGAAAGAGGCGACGGACATCAGAATAGGAAGGCCGGAGATTTAGAAATAATCTAAAAACTCAATGGACCCAAAAAGAAAATGACAATGAGGGAAATGAGACGTGGTGAGGATGAGGCAACGCGCTGAGCACCTCCACACATTTAGTATTGAGTGTAGTTACATCCAGCCGATATGGATTTATTAAGCTTAATACCAATAGAAGCTATTTTGGGTTGAAGCCATCTATCGTCAACAACAGTGCCTCTGAAATAACAAATAAGACACCAATAATCGAAATTAAAGACAAATGTTGAATCTGACCAAAATCGCCAGATTCAGTTCAGCTTAAAGGTGTCCCCTGGACAACCAGTGTAATATTGATCAGTTCTACAATAAACATATATTCAATCGCGCTGGCTCCATATATCAAGCCCACGCTGAATATTGGCCTAACTCTGTAAGGCAGAGCCAGGGGTTGGGGCAGGCACAGTGAGTGCCATGAATCAGGAAGTAAACCCTGTGGCGCTGCAGCAGCAGGTGACCTCTCTGTGACCTTTGCCTATTGCTCCCAGGAAGTGTGTGTTCGTTTTCGTGCAAATGTGTGCATGTTGGTTGTTTGCGTATGTGTTTGTGTGTGTGTGTGTGTGTGTGTGTGTGTAGGGATTACAAGAGAAGCGATGGGGTGAGATTTAGGCAGTTGTTAACATTTCCAGGAGCAGGTGATGTTTCACCCACTGGGTCCTTGGAGTCTCTGAGGGGTTCTTTCTTTTCGTGGTGTATTTAGTTTAGTTACACACAGTGTTGATGTTGGACTTCCTTTCCGCTGGCCTCCGCTGCTGGGATTTGTAGTTTTGAATGGCTGAGCTGATGGGGGAGGAAGCTGCGTCGCTGACTCCCAGCCTGTAAGTACTGAACTGCAGCCACAGCAGATGATATGAAGTGCTGGAGATATCATATCAGGTTAAATGCTGTGTACCGTTTTGAAGATTGAATGGCTGAGCAGTGACTGAATGTGAGGTTGTCGGATGTCCAGCACGGCTCAGCTAAGGCGTCGTTGTGAAAGGTGTGTTGTCTCTTGTGTGCCTTTTCTGTTTATTATTTCATACTCATGCATTCCCATGGATATATTTCCAAATGCACATTGGGGAGTTACGTGTCTAAATTGATATCCATATAAATCATTTAATCTATTTTGTCATCTTTTAAATGTTTTTCTTTTAGGTCTGGGGAAAGGGCAAATGTGTTGAAGGAGCAGTTTGACTTTATGACATAATGTGTGGAATTTGTACAACCACTAATAAAATCCTGTCCTCTTCTCCTTTCATCTCCCCTCTTCTTTTCTCCACCTCTTCTACACATCTACTTTCTCCTCTCCTCTCCTATCCTCTTTTATCATTTCTTCTCATTTTATTATATCCTCCCCTCTTCTTTCATTTTCTCCTCTCCTCTCCTCTCCCCTCTCCTCTCCTCTCCTCTCCCACCACCCCTCTCCGGTCCGCTTATTTCCTGTGCTCGTTTCTCCTTCCTTCTCCTCCTCTCTCCTCCCCTTTACTTGTTCACTTTCTCCTCTCCTCTCCTCTCTTAGTTTCTTCTCTTCTTCCCCCCTCGACTCTTTCCCTCTCTCCACTTTATTCATTTCCTCTTCTCTCTTCCATTTTTCCTCTCCTGTCATTTCTTCTCTTCTTCTTTTCTCCCCCCTATTCATTTGCTTTCTCTTCTTCTTCCTCTCTTCTCTCCTCCATTGCCCTCTCCTCCTCTCTCCTCCTCTTCCTTCCTTTTCCCGATCACATGCATGAATGCTAATGTTAAATTTTTGTCTAAGCTAAATTGTATATGATTCAATTATTACATTACATTTTATAAGTAAACAAAATAGATAAATATTCACGAGATGAAAAATACTGTAGACCATATATAGATGAACACAAAATGATTGAAAAAGTAGGAGGAGGTGTGGCAAGTACATGCCTATTTCATAGCCAGCTTTCTCCCGACATGTAACGTGTAACATGTACCCTCATTTGTGTGCTGGAGGATTTTTGGACTACCTGTCTTGTGCCTACTTGTTTCAATGGGCAGGCTGAGTCTGTGTTGTCTTTCCATCAGCTATAGTGATGAGACATGGGGCTATATAGAGTATAGATGTGATTTAGGGCCAAATAATAATTTATAGCAATAACAAGAGCTTGTGTGGGGTTTTGGTAATTTCAGTCCAACGGGTAGAATGTATGATTTGGTTGTCTTTTTTTTTGCGTCAGTTGATGCAGTTGGTGTAACTGTAAGTCACTGAGACTCGGGACCTGAGGGGACTCCTTTCTGTGTGTTCCTCCTCGCGTTTTAAAGCTAGGCCATCAAGTGAGTAATGGTCACATCTTTTTTCTCAGTTCCTCTCCTCTCCTCTCCTGTCCTTCTTTACCGTTTAATTTGATTTTCTTCTTGCAGAGTCATCTTTTCTTACTGTAATGTTGCCAGTTGTTTTTTAATGCACACGTACTGTATATATACTGTATATGTATATATATATATATATATGTGTGCAGAATATTATTCCCTCTCCTGCCATCTTCACGCCCTTCTATAAATGTGATTTTAACTTATCTGCCTGCTCAGATGAAGGTTAGGATAACTAGCCTGACTGCATAAAATGAAAATGTACATACAGTATCTCTTCCTCCCCTCCTGTCTTTCTTTGCACATCAGCTCTTCTCGTCTTTGGTCTGTTTCCCCTCTATTTGCTCTCTCCGCTATCTCCACAGTGTGAAATCCAATCAATCAACATACTGTAGTGCCTTAGATAAAACCAATACACTTTCTCATATTGATTTCAAGAGTTTCTTGAGTCGGCAAAGCTGCCTGAAACAATAGCATACACAAAAAGGCTGATTGCACCAAAACACACAAACAGTACAGAGAACAATGATATCGACTGGACTTAATGCAACGATTGTCTCCTTTGCTTTCTGGTTTCAGTCCACTTCTCCTCCCCTTTATTATTTATCCGCAAAGAAATCTTACCATTCTTTGTATGTTATCACCTTTGAACTCCTGTGATTCGCAGTCAATCACAGTTTACGGGATTACTGAATGGAATCCTGAACCTAATTGGATCAAAAGAGCAGCATGGAGTCATGAACTCCATGCAAGAGATGAACTCATGCAGGAGCAGAACAATGTTTGTTTCTTTATATATATTTTAAGCCACACTAGGTATACGAATGGAAAGGTTTGTTGTTTGGTCAGCCAGTCCACCACTTTGGTCCAGAAATGTCACAGCAACTGTTGGGTGCATTGATTCAAATTTGTACAAACATGCATGGTTGCCAGAGGATAAATCTCCAATAATTTTGGTGATCCCCTTACTTTTCCTATAGTGCCACCATGAGGTTGATGTTTTTGGTTGGGCCCGTATTGTCTTGGTAACTAGAAGTCGTGTGGCCATGAAATTTGGTGCAGAAATACATAATGACTTTCTTGATCCCGTGACTTTTCATCACTCCAAAGTTTAGTCGTTTTCCACTACTTTGGTCTCATTATCCACTTCATGGATTTGACCGATATTTTGGATTCAATGTAGGATAGGGTGTGTGCAAGGTTTTTTTGTTTTCGTTTGCTTGTTTTGAGTTTTGGGTTGAGTGAAGGGATATAGATAGTATGTCTGCTGTCTGGTCCACACTCCGGAGCATAAGGTGGCGGTAATGCACCTGGATGCCAACTGCCGTAAAACTAGAAGAAGAAAAAGGAGAAAAAGGCTTGACATTTTGAATTCTGAGTAAAATATCACCTTTTGGATGGATTGCCATTACCTTTGGCATTCATGATCCCCTCAGGATGAATTGCAATAACATTGGCAATCCACTAACTTTTTATCTAATGTTCAACATTTCTATTTGCCTAATACTTTGGCTCACAGCCACCTGCAACACCTGCAAAGCTAATGAAATTTCCATAGGCCTCAGCTGTACTTTACATTTGATGCTAATTACAGTAGATCAGGTTAGCATGCTTACACCTTAAACTAAGATTGCCTGTCAAATATCAATATATTAACAATGTGATTGTAAGCATATTAGCATACATAGGCCTCAGCTTTGAGCATTTAGCTCAAGTTATGGCCATGCTTAAGTACAGCCTCACTTAGACACTGGCACGTGTATAGACTCGTAAGGACAACACACCAAAACACAAAACACCCATTGCTTTCTATGTAAGCTTAAGAAATGACCGCGAGACGAGGTGATGTGTGTCAACCCACGATATGACATCAACTCATTAGGATACACCACTCTCCTATGTCGACATGCCTCCGTTTTTCAGAAAGGCAGTCATTTTTATTAAATTGACTCCCCAGAGCTGCACATCCAAGCTACTTTACCATGACAACTTCTTCTGTCTCTATTATGCGTTTGGTGCCTATGTTATGTGTACAGGCAACAAATGTTGTTTATGTATTTCCACACTGCAATTTTTAGTCTTTACAGACTAATTCGAAACACTGTCAACTTCCAGAGATGCCACAGCATTCATGTTTCCATGCTGTTTTATTTCTTCCAGAGGTATCCAGCAGCAGTTGTCCAGCTACAGGGAGACGGTGATCCGGCAGGCCACAGTGGCAGCGGGCTCTGCCGTTCACCGGGACGACGCACCAACCTGCGGCATCTGCCACAAGACCAAATTCGCAGACGGCTGTGGGAACCTGTGCTCGTACTGCCAGACCAAGTTCTGCGCCCGCTGTGGGGGGAGAGTCTCCCTGCGATCCAACACGGTAAGAGAGAGGGAGGGCGTGTGACCTTGGATCACTGTGTGTCAGTGTAATTAGGCTGTTTGAGTCATACATATAAGAGAAGAGAAGATAAGATGCTCCTTTATTAGTCCCTCAGTTAGAAAATTGCAGTTTTCCAGTGAAAACCAGAAATGATGTCAACATTATCATGATAAGTGAATACTACAAATTTGTCTTTTCAGTTTTTGTCATATATATATATATAAATACACCGACCAGCCATAATGTGGTGACAGCATGGAGCTGCAGTGTTGGAGAAGCTCTGACCCAGTCGTGTAGCCATCAGAGTTTGACCCTTGTCAAAGTTGCTCACTTCCTTCTGCTTGCCCATTTTTCCTGCTTCAACACATCAGCTTGGAGGAAAAAATGTTCACTTGCTGCCTAATTCATTGTAACGAGATAATCAGTGTTCTTCACTTCACCTGTCAGTGCTCATAAAGTTATGGCTGATCGGTGTATACACTATATATAAATATATATATATATAATAGAGGGATGATCTTCCGAAAGGTATTCCCGTATTCGCTGTTTTGATTTTATGTTGGTAGAGAGCGCTCTCCAACATGTCGCTCCATAATCTTCCGTCTATATTTTATATTTATGTGATAACATATGCAATACCATAGCATATGATTCCCATTATTTTCACACTCATCGAACCATTCAGTGAGCCCTAGTGCCCTGTGGATAAGGGCATTGTCATCATGGAAGAGTCCACTCCCATTAGGATAGAAGTATTTTGTTGAACATTTGATTTGCAGTGACTTGTCCGACTAAGGGGGAAAATGTAAAATTAATAAAAGGCAGCAAAAGGGTATCACACAAAATATAGATGAATACATTAATGAATAAAATTGTCTATTCAAAAATTTTAAATGGAGTGTTACAAGAAATATGTAGCTTCATACTTTTCCTTTATCCTCTAATCACTTGGAAATAATGCGATAAACTTTAAAAAAATATTTTAACCGCCAATTATTTGATAAAAATTACTTGAAATTTTACATTTATTTTATTATTACGTTACCTGGTAAATGGGTGATAACAGCCTCCTGAACCTACTAGTAGGTTTAGTTGGCCCCTAGTAGCCCATATATTTGGGACAGATGTGTGATGATAACGCCTGACAACAGTCAACAGTCAAATGCACATAGAGGTACAAATACACTTATAATACATGCAGCTGTTCCACTGTATGTCCAATCAGGGTATACCAGGGCCTCAGGAGGTGATGAGCCATGGCACATACGTATGTGTGTCTTTATGTGTGAATGAGCAAGTAAGTGTATAGTATGCTCTGGATGTGTGTTGATATGTACTGTATATGGGATCTGTGTGTGTTACTGTGTATTTATGTGTGCCTCCATCAAATCAAATCAAATCAAATCAAATTTTATTTATATAGCGCTATATCATAACAAAGTTATCTCATAGCACTTGTTAACACAGAGCAAGTCCAAGCCAACTCTATATCTACAGACCCAACAATTCCACCACGAGCAAGCACTATGCGACAGTGGCAAGGAAAAACTGCCTTTTAACAGGCAGAAACCTCAGGCAGAACCAGGCTCTTGGTGGGCGGTCATCTGCCTCGACCGGTTGGGT
>JAVQJF010059778.1:0-11276 GCA_036023855.1 Gadopsis marmoratus
TGGTGTGGATCTGGGGGGGGGGGGGATGCTGATATTAAACACTTTGGTTTGTGAAAGTCAGAGAAAGAGAATGGAGCAGAGTTGTCCCAGTTGTATCTTTGCTGTTCAAAAATAGACCAGTTGCCCTCGAATACCATGATAGAGGACAGACCATGCACAATTCACATGCTATTTCAAAGTAAAAATAACAACCTCATATAAGCTGTTGCCTAAGCAACACCATCCACAGCTGCTGTTAGGTTTCCCATAAATAAAGCAAAACTGAGGTTAAACAAATTTCCTGTAACTTCGATTACACATTAGTATCTATATGGGGCTGTGCTGTAACATGCTATGCAGTAATGTGTTATTATTTCGTGTTTTAGACAAATATTAGACATACCAATCCACCCATCAACATGTCTAGATATCAGATCCATCTTGACATTGTAAAGACTTGGCAGCACCTGTGGTTACTGGTGGCCTTTTACAGGAATAACACTGGCCCCAGAGTTGCATTTAAAGGACACACGTCTCAACCACTGGGGGAAGCAATCATGCCTTGAGCAGCAACTGTACTTTGTCAGAGATGCAACAGAAGGAGAGCAACTAGTGTGTCTGTTTACAACGTGCCCAAACAAACCCTGTGCTGAGCGGATCCCCCACATTCAACAATACTTGTCTTCTGCGTCATGTCCAATGCCCGAACGCATCGTTTCCTGTGAATCCCTTGTGCATGTATGTGCAATTAGAGTCCTGCATAAAGACTCTTCCAGAAACAATTAAAACTACTATATACAGTATAGAGAGACAATTACATTACAGAATGCAAATACACTGAATGGGTATTGCTCAAAAAATGCTGGGCATAAACAGTATTAAAAAGAGGGTTTGCTATAATGAAAAAGGCTTTTTAGCTGTAAATAATTCAACACTTTCTTTGTGTAATTTGTAAATAGTTGCCTTTCAGCAAAAGCAGTGAACAGGCCTCATTGCAAAGTAGCAAGAAAAGTTGACTTTCTCAGGGTGGAAATGCTCCAACAGCTTTGGTTTTATCAAGTGACAGTGTGACAAGAACATTGCTGTCAAATGTTAACTGTGCAGATACGAAAATCATTCCACTGCAAAGAAGGAGACATCAAATCCCCTTAAACAGCAACGCAACACCAAACTCAGGCAAAACAACCCCAACTCTTAAAAGCTATGTATTGAGGTCAATAAAAGTTTCAGAAAAGCAATATCCAGGTGTCTAAATGTAAAGGGTGTGGACAGAATAATGGCAACCATTACAATATAATACAATGCAACCCAATGCAATAACTTTCTTTGTGATGCTTTATAATGTTTAAATTTTGGTGTGTTTGCTCCAGGTTTTCATTCGTCTCCATGATAAATAAGGCTTCAGCTTATGTTGTTGTTGTTGGCATTTCTTATTGCTAATGTAACTGTGTTTTGCCTATGTCCTCATGACATTTGAGTTTCCCCCCTATTATGTTACATAATTCTGCAGAATTTGTGGCTGATGCTCCAGCATGACTATCTGGCCTGTTTGTATCTCTCTTAAGTTGCCTTATCAACTCTCACTTGTAACTTCTTGTTTTTCAGATTCCTTATTTGTTCTAGCCGACACATGCTGGTAATTGGTTTCTCGTTTAACATTCTGTATAGTGCAGCTCACCTGTACGAATGTCTCTATAATGGCGATTTACAGGAGTCAACATATGACTCATGAGTGACTCATATTATGTTCTCATTTGTGTCTCGACAAAATCATGACAGCATATGCTGAACACAGGAACACTGCAACTGTAGAACCTCAACAACACTGACTCAGACACTGAAAAACGCCACACACTGAATTGCCACAGGCTTAAATCAACACGTGAGTCTCAGCAAAGCATAAACATCATAAGGCATGCTTCACAACAGTTTCATTGTAGAGGGCTGCATTATCATAAAGTACTCCTATTATTTTGTCCACTCCCTGATAAGGGTTTAACATAAACGCTTGGCTTGTAGGTTTATTCTCTCCAGCTCTCTTTCTTGCACGCTGTGCTATTGGGTTACCCAACTTTTTTGCAAAGAAATGTGTTCCTAATTTTTGAAAATGAAGGGAGAATGCACCCTAAACCAATTTCAGAGGTGGAATAGAAAAGTAATATAAGTGTGTTATCTGGAAAACCATACTATTACCTTGATATTTAATAGAGTAAGTGACAAAAAAAAACAGGAATTACCTACAACACAGAGACTAATTTAGAAAAGTGATAGCGCATGCCCACTTACATTATGGTGCTGTCCCACAGTGCACAGTAAGGGTTCATTGTTCCCTGGAGGGCAGGAAAAGGACAAAATGTTTACCTGGTAAATTATGAAGATAATTGATCAACATGATCACCATCATCATCATCATCATCATCACCGTCATCATCATTATAAATCAACTACATATTTGTCCTTCTTTGCAGATCTTTTGAAAATATGCTTCATGGATCACAAGTAAACCATAATTGGAGTGTGGAGCATACTATCAGAGACACACACACACACAGACACACACTTGCTGACACGTTCAGACTTGCATGCACTTTATCTCCAAGATGAATAAAAAGGGCCTGGATCATAAAAGGGATTGTCCATGTAATTATCTGACTGCAGAGCACTCTCCTGACACCGGGTGCTTGCAAATTAATTATCGAGCCAATTAAGCACCATTGTGTGTTTGCTAATGGGAGGCGATATGCGCTGTGTCAATGTAGAACATTCAGTCCACAGACAAAAACTTTTTCTAGAGTGTTAAAAACTAAAAAAAAAGGAACCTTTAATGTTTTATACCAAAACGGACATGAAAAGCAATATGCATAAGTCCAAATAACATATTTATCTGTTGATCTAGTTGAAGATGTTAGTTACTATGATTCAAAACGACAGAAGACTGTGGTGCTTACATTTGCCAGGTGAGCCAGTTCAATCTCCAGGTGGGAGTCAGTCGCCTTGGG
The DNA here is from genome assembly GCA_036023855.1 of Gadopsis marmoratus. Taxonomy (NCBI): domain Eukaryota; kingdom Metazoa; phylum Chordata; class Actinopteri; order Centrarchiformes; family Percichthyidae; genus Gadopsis; species Gadopsis marmoratus. The sequence continues at coordinate 2,979 of JAVQJF010059778.1, forward strand.
CTCGGGTCTCACAGTCACAGCAATGACCTTGGAGTTCACAACTGTGTGGTTCCTGAGTCAAACGACGGATAAAAATTTGAAGATGAATTTAATGTTCCTATCACACACTGGTTAAATGCCACTGAGGGTCAAATGCTGCACAACTTCGCTACACAATGTGGTAAAGTAGAGGCTCATGTTTGATACATGCGTTTAACTGTATTAGCGTACTGTATATCCCTATAAATGCAAGCTTATGGGTATAAAGGATGAGACAATATTACCAGTGTTCAAAGCTTTAACCCTGATTTTACTTCAAACACCAGAGGTCCTCTTTGTACGCTCCATGAAGAAGCATTAACACTTAAGGATTAGGTTTAAGAGCAGAGTCAGTGAGACTTATGTGGGATCTATGAGGAGCACTGATTTGGGTTTTCTGAGAAGATTTTGAGCACACATTTTGAATTCAAAGTTCCTCTCTGCTGGCTAATCTAACAATCAAAATTTTAGAGTGCAAGCTCAAATTTATTTTTAAACTAGCTAGCATTAGTGTATGGTATTTCCTCTAGCGCGGCTTGTATTGAATACTAACCCAAATTTCAAACTCTCAATAACAGGGGGATTGAAAAAGCTGCCCGTTAGACGTCAAAGCAGCTACACAGGATGTTTTCCAGTAATGGCGTTCAAAACATCCAAGCAGACCAGAAAACAGAGAGTCCAAATCAAAGGCTCGCCTGCACCGAGCGAGATGTTTCTTTGTATCCAATGCTTTTAAAATCTGGCATTATAGTCCTGTTTCAAAAACCATATCCAGCTATTGTACGGATGACAGAACATTATTTTTATTAGAAGATGAAATCCATGAGCACATCCCACTAGGAAGAAAACTGTCAAATTCACAAAGGAGAGTAGAGGTGAGACCGAAGCAGCCGCCATCCTGCCAGCACCACTTGAGCTGAGAATACTTGTAACTGACTTTTTTATACGAGTCCTCTGTATAGTATACGGTACAATGAAAATCAATGGAGCAAATAGAAGTGCTTAAGTTTTCCACTCTAAGTGCACTGAGAGACGTCTGACATTGTGTGGCAAAAACTTACTTTCTTCTTTGAAACTTTACAAGCTTACATTTTGGCAATTGGAAAATCCTCAAGTCTAACAGTTTCAACTTGATCTGCTTCTCCTCCTGTTAGTCTGGAGAGGGCAAGCTTCAGGGTCCAGATGTGAGCTGCTGCTCCACCTGTGACAGCTGGCCTGGCTGGTCCTGCAATGACCGCTCTGTCCTTGGGACGTTGGTGCCAGGGACTTGTTGATTGGGGTGTGACACCAGGTGTTTGTTTGGGACATCCCGCTGCTTTTCCAGGCACTAATGTCATCCTTAATTAACTACATATTCCATGCTACAGTGAATATGTTTCATTTACTAAATGAGAGACCACACAAACACACTAATTGCTGCAAATTTCATATACGCAAAAATGTTTTTTAGCACTAAGGATACAATTAGAATAATTTAGACATGAAAAGTATCATTTAAAGTTGTCAACTGTAATTTAAAATGGCATGTACAACAGATGCAGTGCAGGAAAAGTATTCGGTTGTCTTTTAAAAGTTTTAATTTCATGTCTTTGAAGTTGAACATTTCAGGGACACTGGAGTCAGGCACAGTCTGTTTTAAGACTTGATCTACCACTCTGAATAGAAATGGACACCTCTGCAGCTTCCAAAGGATTAAATCTGTCTCATATTTCCTCTTGCCAGCAGACCAGAAAATACTGACAAGGAGATGTGCTGCCCTTACTTTGGTGAAGGTAGCATGAGTCCAAGGGTCTTGTAGAGAACTGTTCCCAAAATGAAGACAGGAGATCCTTCCATATCTAAAGGGGGAAATGAACAATTAATTAACACTATTGTCTGTATTTAATACTGATAGACTTCCTTTTTTTATAGTATCACCCAACCTCATTATACAAGTGGAGCTTGTTGCCAGATTTTCAGTTCAAAAGTAAATATTCAAAAATGTCCATACTGTATATATTTAATACTGTAAGAGGAAAGTTTTAATTGGGAGTAACACTTGGCTTAAGTAAACCTGCTAGTTTGCAGTGCCAAAACACTTCTGTAGCAGTTTCTGCCAATAACACTTTTTTGACAAGGAGCACTTTTTCGCAACTTTTTTCAACAGACTTTGTAGACTCCAGCAAGAGAAGTACTAAAGTCTCTGGTAGACTCAGCTTCTTACACTGTCCAAATGAGAGTGGCTGGGATTAGGCACGTGGCACAGATTTCTAATCAATCCCTTGTTTTGTTATCTTTGATATATTCCAGATAAGACTGATTAAAACAATTAACCAAATGGTCTGGCTCTGGATTGGATATACCACTGGCAGTGTTTGAAAGGATGCTGAAAATGCTGAGTCGATAGAAAACTCAGTGACTGAACCAGCGCAGGCAAGCAAACTTGCTCTGTACAAAGGCTTGTAGCATTATTTCACTTTCCCAAAACAAGGGGTGGTGTAGCATAAAGCATTAAGAAAAACACCTTCTGCAGGAGACCGATGTGTCTGTGGGGAAGTCTTATTGTAAGTCCTCAGACAAATCAATTCAACTAAAATCATTCAGCTTTTGCTGAATTGTCAAGATATTTATTTTCCACTCCTCAGCACTGGCCAATGAATCCATCATTGTCTATTCACAATGCATTAATCCTACATTTCTACTACAGTTGTCTATATTCTACACACGTCACTACTTTTACACAGGAGTTTTATACAGAAGTAAACTTTACATATATATTCTAAGGCAAATAAGGTTGTACATGAAGAATGCGTATGTGGCTAAAGAAAGATGTGCTGTACTCAGCTCTGTGAAATATTTTCAGTCACATACCTGCTGACTGGGAAACAAAGAGGCCCTTTGGGATGACCACTTTATCTTCGGAGTTCCTGGCCCAGTCAACCATGCCTTTACGACCCTTCATGGGGAAGTTGATATCAGTCATCACAGACACTGCTGGAAGTCTCTGGATACTGGCCACTGCAGAATTCAAACAGACCAACGAAGAAAAACTGATGATCAATATACTTAAGACTATTTATGCATTTGTAGATTGGAGAAACGTACCAGTTCCAATTACCAAAACGTCAGCCTGTAAGTAAAAATGCTCTTTTCCATGTCACATGTTTATCCTGTCTCATACACACTTGGTCTTGGACTCTGGACAGAGCATTTCTTGTTACCCATTTTTACCTGCTAAACCTCTGCTTGAACACCGCAGATTAGGTGTAAATATGAACACGACACAGCTGAGATTTTCATCCCTCGGAGGTTGTGCAACAACACCTCTGCTTTCCTCATTCAAGGCCCAATCTGTAATCCAAATGTAAACCAAAAAATACTCCTACGATCAAAGTTCAAAACACGGGATTGGAGGCTGCAATCCCTCCCAAATAGAGAGGCAGATCTTTAAATTCTCTTGGTAGGACCAAACAATAACGACAACTAGTTCACAATGTATTCAGATGCTGTTAAAGATTTGTTTGAGTATGACAGGACTACATTTTTTTTTTACTTTGATAAAGTGAGAAATGCAAAAATGCTTTATTTTCCTTTGTCAAACTGAATTGTGTATGTTAATATGCAGCTAATTTATATGTCAAATAAATCCCCAAATGGACTTTTAATGCACTCATGTACATATTAACCACAAACTGCAAAATCCAAGCTATACATGGCACCTTGCAGACAGCTAATCTCCTTAATCACTCTTTCCTTTTCTCAACTCCCTGCTGAGGTACCATGAAAAGGCCAGTCCATGCACTGAGGTAATGACAAGGTAAATTCCCAGGATCAACTGAAAAGGCCTCAGCATTACAAGGGGAGGATAAAGATGTACTGTTCTCTACCTGGTATCACATGCAGTCCCAGTCAGGTGGTGCTTCAGCGAGGGGAATCTGAGGCTAATCCTACCATTGATGCAAAAGCTCTATTGTTCCTTGTGCTCTGCCAATAATACAATTTGAATCCTGGCAAGACTCCATGTTTGAGTGAAATCTGTGACAGAAGGTATGTCTATGTGTTTTGGATGATCCAGCAGCGGGCATGAAATCACAGAGCACCACGAGAAGAATTTGCAAAGAGGCCTGTTCACAGCACCAGATGTTGGGCACAGCAGTGGTAAGTCTGTGTGTGTGTGTGTTGGTGGTTTCAGTCGCAAGGCACAATGTGAAATGCAACGGGGAGAGTTCTGGATAATTCTGCAGGTAAATGGGGCTTTGCACTTGCCTGATAGGGCTAGAGAGCACAAATTAAGTGACCATTTACGATTGCGATGCTCCTGAACACCGATTCAGTGCACCGAGAGCCTTCTGTACGGCTCATTTTCATAAGGGAATTATTGAATCGCTCATTACATCTGAATGTGTGCATGAGAGGTTCAGCATTAAGTAAACTGTCAAAGTCGGACAACACAAACATTTCGCACGGAAAATAAATTAATGCGCATTTGCAGCCACTGTATATGCATGTACAACTGCAATTAATCACTACTAACGTCAAAATATTCTCTCAACCATGAAGTACAGCGTCACAATAGACAGCCAGAACAATAGTGTCACAAGTGCATGGTGTATTTCACCTTCAAAGCGGTGTTTAATTTTCTAACATGTCCCAAGCTTCACTTTGTCCTCCAAGTGTTTGCTTGTAAGGAGGGAGAATAAGTTGCTGGAGTGGAGAGCCTTTTGCAATCAAGGTTATTTGACTAAAAGTAGGAGGACAGAGGACGATGCACCAGTGGCAGCCAGTATTTATCTAGATGTCAAGAGGCTGCCATAAATTAGTGACGAAATGATGCCGCAATATCTTACTCAGCCAGATGCTCTTCACTTGGCTCCCATCGATGGATCCACAAAACTTTCCATTCCTTTAATCAAAAGGGCCACGTGGCCACCAAGGCACTGTGGTGTGTGCTGGCTAGGACAGCCTGTGCTGCGTCCAGGGGTAAAATAATTATCCTGAAAACTCTGTGGTCCATGTCCTAGTCATGTTTTATCAAAAAATAAAAGAGTTTGGTATAATTACAAATACACAGTAAACTGGGACTGAATTACTGCTCCTTATATATAAATTCCTTATTTCTTTAAGTGTGATTGTGGCAAAATTAAAAACATAAACAAAAAGCAGTACTTTTGTCTGTCATTTACAACAAACGTGGTCTCGCACTTAAAAGAAATGCCTCCCTACACAACCTTTAGATTTTTCCGCCTGCAGCCTGCAGGTTCAATTCAATTCAATTCAATTTATTTATATAGCGCTATATCATAACAGAGTTATCTCATAGCACTTGTTAAAATAGAGCAAGTCCAAGCCAACTCTATATGTACCGACCCAACAATTCCACCATGAGCAAGCGCTAGGCGACAGGTGTGTTCTTGGTATGGGGTTAGATTTATATCTAAATTCGCATGTGCGATAAAACATTCACGCGAGCAAATTATAATACTTTGCGCGAGCAGATATTAACATCCGCGCGCAAAATATATGTCCTCGCGTACAAATTCAACAACCGAGCCTTTTTTCGCAGCTGAGAACAGCAGAGAGCTGCGCGAGCGTGTGTAGAACCAAGCAGCACGCTCGCGCGGAAGTGAAACACGCTCACGCGGAGTGACATACGCTCGCGAAGCTGAATTCTGCTCGCTCGAATGTAGATACTTTTGACAGTCTGGGGGCGGAGACCAAGGGAGGGACTGGCCTTCTTATGATTGGTCACTTTCAAAACTGATTCTTGATTGACAGCTGAGTCCTGAGACCTGTTCGGAGTTGAAGACGGCGCAGCGGATGGAAGAGTGGAGGCGACAGCTGAATATTTACATGGAAGTGAATGTTTTTGATAGAAACAGAAGTTTGGAAATTGGTCTGTAATTGGAAAAGACTGAGGTGACCAGATTGGACTTTTTGGTCATTGGCTGAACTACTGCATATTTAAAAGTAGGTGGAGCGAACAACTTCTGAAGTGAGACTGCTGTTGATAATTTTTTGGATCTTTGGTCCAACAGTTTCAAAAATGTCTTTGTCAACATATGTCAACATCTATGGGCTAATCTGAAGGTTTCATGACCAATAATGTCCATTAGAAGAGAGAGAGACACAGGCTCAAAATGGTTAAACGCAGCAGAGCAAGTGACAAAGATGGACAGGTTATAAGAAGAAGGTGAGATGTGTCTTCTAATGTTCACAAAAAGTGGAGACATTCACAGGTTTCCAAGGAAACATCAAGACAAGCAGATTGGGGGATTTTAAGAATGTCAATAATGGTGCTTAAAAGAACATGATGTTTGTGACAGTTATTTAAAATAATATAGGAAAAATATCAGAGTGATGGTTTATTCTATAATATTGTAAAAGTAGATTCATTAGCAAAACCTTTAACTTGTGTAAACCAGCTCATCTGGCACCACCATCCTTCAACCATGCTGACTTGGAAACACTCCCAGTACTAACCTTATGAGGAAAAACAAAATAAATATTTGGTGTGGAATCTTTTAAAGGGATATCCCCTCCAGTATGTTGTAGGTGCAGAAAACAGTAAAAATGGGAAGTAAATTGTGAAGAAGAAAAAAAGATGAGGCGAACATTATTAGCGAGAAGATCGTATGATGTGGTACTATAGCCAGGCAGCCACGGTCATCTTATTATTGATGATCAAATGCTCTATTATGTTCTTTTGAGGCCAGTTTTGACCCTTTTTCTCTAAGAGACTGTGTGCACATTGTGTCCAAAGCTCTGAGTTATTCTAAAGATTCTTGCACTCTCCGTGATAACTAACAACTACATACTGTATACTGTAGGTAATGAAGAAAGTTATTACTTATGATTGAATGGATAAATATAACTCTGGATCTCGCTGCTGGAAGTTGGCAGTTTGGTCCTGGCTTTGGGTGTGAGATATTTTGGGGAACACAACTATTGATTGGGTTTTCTTTGATTATTAGACCAACAAACTAATCTTTTTGAGTTTACTACTTAAGCTCATGGTTGGTCTAGATATGTCCTTGCATGGCCTAAAACCCAAAGCTATGAATTACAAAGTACTGTAGTGAGCTGACAGTATGAATAACACTGTGCCCAGTGAGAGCCAGAGTTCCTGTCTTGGCTATCATGTCACATGAATATTAGAAAACCTTCTCTCAAACGGACTCTTATGCTCGCTGAATTATTAACCACATGCCTGTTGTTTAGTGGAAAGTCTTTTTTTAGTTTTAAGGGCCATATTGCTGCCACTCTTGCTGTTGCTCTTTTATGGTTGGAACCCTTTTTCATTTCTTTATATCATTTTTATTCTCATCCACTATGACAGGGACACACAGTCTCTGTATCTGCTGCTTGATGTGAAACATTTTGAACATGAATTTGTAGAGTGAACCAAGTATCTAAAACAGTTTTGTGCTGGAGTGAAATAAGAATATTTCCTTATAGTCATTCATGTCTGATTGGGTGAAACAATTAGAATGAGGAAACATGCCCTGGATGTTGACATTGTTTTTATTCCTCATTCATTACAAATTCCACATTATTAATTTTCCCCGACTTTGTTTTTGAAAATACCGTAGCTCTAGATTAGAATAATATTTTCATTACTTCTTGATGTGTTGCAAATGAAGTTTGGTTTAAAAGTTTAACTAATGTGAATTAATTTAAACTATAAATGGCTATATTTTCACAACCCTGTTTATACTACGTTGGGTGTCTGCATAAATCAATGTCTTCGCGCACATTTTATCGGCACATATACTTTGTGCGGTTATAACATGACGAATTGTACGTATGTGTGGACCTGTGCGGAAATGCGGACATGGAACCTGTAACTCTCTTCATGACACCAGACACAAGTCGGTTCTTTTGAATGGGTGTTTATTCCTTTTGGCATGGTTGATTTGCTGTTCACATCTCTTTTATGCAGTCTCCTTTACTTGACATCATGCCCTTATCACACCGTGAGAACTGTATAAACAACACGTTATAAAATACATCGGTTGCACAGTATGTAAACAAAAAGACATTTGGCGTGAAAATAAAATACACATTTAACATTCCGTCAAACTACCTCGTTGGCCACTTGTCATGGATAGAGGTTTCCTTGAGTTTCCTTGATTGTCCGTTTCAATCCCTGAAAGCCGACAAATATTCAAATCAAATCAAATCGAATCAAATTTTATTTATATAGCGCTATATCATAACAAAGTTATCTCATAGCACTTGTAAATATAGAGCAAGTCCAAGCAAACTCTATATCTACAGACCCAACAATTCCACCATGAGCAA
>JAVQJF010059791.1:0-28063 GCA_036023855.1 Gadopsis marmoratus
CTGCCTGTGCGCTCACACACACACACACACACACACACACACACACACACACACACACACACACACACACACAGAGAGCACTTGCTCACACAGGGAAAAGAGAGAGGAAATCTTTATGAATAAACACATGAGGGTCCATTAGTTGTAATGTTATTATCCAGCTGTCTGAACTGTGACCTTGCTGAGGGTGTGTGTGTTTACATGAGCGACGCCGACAGAGAGTGATAGATAGCTTAGAAACCTATTTTAGTAGCCAAGAATGCTTTTTTAAGGGATCCTATTTCCAAAGCAACACATTAGACCTTTAACCTTTTTCCTAGGATGACCATGTCGCTCATCTGTCACCACCTAGTTACCGCCTTACATAACACATAACCATGGCTGTGTTAATAGCTCACTGTTATGCTATCCTTTTTACTTTTTTTTTTTGCTTGATTTGTTTTTATGTTTTTGGTCCATTTTTGAAAAACCTTTTTTAATTTAACATCAGAAGAACTACCAACAGGCCTTTATCACGACACACCATTTCACTTGTCACACCGGTGTTACAAATAACATAAAGATGCATGCATAATACCAGGACCCTGAAAATGAAGCAGCTAAATGGAATCTAGCCATCGCTGACATGTCAAAAAAAGTCCTATTATATTAACATGAAAATTAGCAAGCAAATTCCTGACATGTTGACCAAATGAAGTGTGAATTAATGTATGTTTCTATCACTACACTGCAAATGTAATCAAGATTACATAATTACCAAAAAAACAGTAATTGAGATATATCATTGCATCTCTCCACCTAAGATGAATTTGATTTCTCCTTTTTTAAATCTTTTTGATCTCTGCGGTGCTTTTATTTATTTTCTCTTCCTGGGTACAACAACTTTTCCACCCCAGCCAACTGTAAAAATGCACAGCCTTGGTGTTTATAATAACAGTGGTTATACAGAATAAATTTAATAATAACAATCTAGAAATAATGTTTTGTTATTGTTATTGGTATATTATACTATTATTATTGGTATATAAAAAATAAAATAAACACCACCTTTATTTCATGGACTCCTGCCAATCGATCTGCTGAAGTTTTCCAGTTCCAAGTAACGTCTTCTGCCCTTTATATGGAGTGGTGGTACTACAAAGTTACTACATAAATAATGAAATCATGATCATTTTCTAACAAAGATGACTTTTAATACCAGTTTAGAAAGAAAACGATTCTTCCTCATTTCTGATAATATGATAATTCCACCCAAAAACCTGTAATTTGAAAATATGACTTCTCTTTCTTAAAATGTTTTGCTATTTGTTTTTATTTTCCATGTTATTCTTATCCTGCCTATCATTGTTTTTCACATCATAGTGATCTAATGTCATGTCTCTTTGAAATAAAACTACAATACTTCTACATAACTACAATAAACACAGTCAAATAGGTCCATACAGTCTCTTTATTTACAGGTATCTGATGTTAACAAGCTGCACAGGAACCTCCAAAATTCTTGTTCTCAGTGTCGCTCCCTGGAGTGGAGAGGCTGGTATGTGTTGGATGCTGATGCTAATGAAAATGAAGTTCCTTTGCTGTAATGTGTGTGTGTGTGTGTGTGAGTGTGTGTGTGTGTGTGTGTGAGGGTGTGAGAAGCAGAGAGAGAGAGAGAGAGAGTGAGATTGTGTGTGTGTACTGCTGAGAAGAGAACTAAAGGGCCATTTATAGCTGTCACACACTGACAACCATTACCCATGCATTTACAGTGCTCTCAGCACATACTGTCAGGAAGACTCTGCACACACACACACACACACACACTCCCCACTCTACCTGACAGAGCCTAATTATCGACACCTCTCCCTGTCGGATGAAACAAAAAACTGCTCTATTTTCAGACTGATGGAGTCTGATGTCTCTCTGTCGTATCTCTTCTTCTTCTTCTCCCCTCTCAGCGTCTTTTGTCGTCTCTGCGCAATGCCTCGCCTGCCGCCCACCCCCTTATCCTACGTTTGATTCTCGACTCGTTAAATAAGACTCAAATTAAAACAGACAATGAGGAAAGTTTCCCCCTCACAGCCACTTTCATTTGTTGTGATTGTTATTCAGACTCATGGATGGCAGTTTGCCCGTGTTTGTGTGTGTGTGTGCGTGCGTGTTTGTGTTCAGAGTGGAAATGGCAGCAAGTGCCATCTTGTCTTTGAGGCCTGCTTCATTAGTTGTCAAACAGAACAGCCGTGCTCACCCCTGGCCCACTATCCTGTGCGTGTGTTGCGTGGTTAGGGTGGGGGTTTGGGATCAAGTGGAACCTCTGTAGCTCTGCAGAATTTAATTCATGGGAGGTCAATTCAACTTATCCAAGCTCTGATTCCTTATTTGTCCCCTTGGCCTGATGCAACCAACACCACAATAGTGACATATTGTGTGTACGTGTGTGTGTGATATGTATATGTGTGTGTTTCTGTGTAGAATGACAATATATGTCTTCGGGACATTTTTGTGCAGATGGAAGAGGAATGAATTGAATAAACTGATTTAACCAACCGTATAACCAGCACACCCTAACCAGTAATGTTCACCAGAGCCGGAGTGTGTATGTGTGTCTGTGTCTGTGTGTGTGTGTGTGCGTGTGCGTGTGCGTGTGCGTGTGTGCATGTATGTGACTGTAAGCACTCTCTGGTGAGTAGATCACATTTCAGGACATTCCAGAGGCATGTAAACATTTATACACAAACAAAGAAAATCACTCACACACACACACACACACTCACACACACACACACACACACACAGTGTTTATGCATCAGAGTTGTAGCAAAAAATGCGAACTGCAGCATGTCGAGTAATTGTGACTTGCAAATTGTAAATTCATTAATTTGCTGACATTGTTGTGACTGTAACCTGTACCAATATTCAACAAGACAGATTGTGACATATTTCCTCAGCACTGTTTTTAAAAGTACTGAGTAAATACACCAGAAAGACCAAAGTTGTTTTGGACTTTGAATTTTGAGAGAAAAGTTTGGGTCTTTCCCACTGACGTCAGTGCAGTGAGACTTTTCTTGGAGCCGTTTGACGAACTGAATCTTGATGCATTTCCACACTGGCTTCAGCATTTGGCTCCTGGTGGTAACTGCTTGCCCTAATCTCATCATTAAACTTAAATCCCTATTTACTAACCAGAAACTGGCCTCTGGACGACCAAAGTTACATCACTTTGCAAAAATGTCATTACTTCAAAGGCCTGAGACTGGATCTCACAAGTATCTAACAACAACAACACACACACAGAGTCCAAATGCTGCTCCTGCCCTGTATGACTTTCCGTTCCATTCATCACCTCTCCCCTCTGGTCCCACGCTGCTCTGCTGAAGTAAATAAATAAACAGAGGGAGTGAGGATATGTGTAGAAGAGGAAGGTGTTGGGAAGGCTACAGGGGGAGGCGATAGCTCAATCATTCATCAGCTCATGTATCAGACTGCCCTTCCTATTTATCTCACTCTGCAGGGCGCTGAGAGAGATGTTTTTTTTTTCTTCCTGACTAGCTTCTTCTCTCTGGCTCTGCTTCTCTCTCCATGCTTACATCTCCATCTTTCTCCCGTCCATCCCTCTGGACTCTCCTGTCTGAGGATGGATGAAGGTGAGTGTGCAGCCAGGAACTCAGTGCATCCATCAGTCCAGCACTGTCACGGCTGACCGGTGAGCAGTTCAGTGAGTGATGCCACTAGGAGGCTCCACTCTGGATTCACCCAGGAGGGCTGATCTCAGACCGCTGAGGATGAGGCAGGTGGTTGGCTGGACTTCTCAGAAAGTTTTTGCTCATCTTCATCTGCCAAATAGTCACTGCTCCTAGCTTCTACTCCTTGAACTACATCACACACTGTACAAGACTTGCATTTTGTTTACCTTTGACTTTTGAAACAACATTTCTACTCTGGTTGTCATCTTGCCCCACTTAAAGCTTTAAAATTATGTGTAGGATTCTAATGTAATTCTGACAGCTTTCAAATAATTCTAATGGAAAAGGTCTTGTTGATATAAGCCAACAAACTGACAATCCTGGTGAAAATAGGCGTTGCTTTCACTCCCTCCACAGGCCTTACTCTATGCTAAATTAATTATAAAGTTCCATTGAAGCTAATTCGAAGGTTGCAGTGATTTTAATCTCACATTCCAGCTTTGTCTTACTATCCCTCTGCTGTGGCTCAGCAAAGAAACTCTGTCCATGGGAGCACATTGAGGGAATTTCATGCTAAAAAGGCTTTAACATCCGATGATACCCAATGGTTTAGTCTAACTTTAACCACTGGAGCCTCATATTAGCTTCAGCTGAACTTCACAATGCACACACCATGGTGGTTTGTCCCCCATGGCTTACATTTATATTGGACAGGAAAAACAATTACTGCAACTTTAAACCTTTTCAATGTATATAAGGCCATGTCAGTATTGTGCCAATGCCATTTGTAGCCAATTCTGTTTAAAATGGGAGAAAATGTACTCCCATCTCAACAGCAGAATTATATTGTATTATGATTTCAGCTCTGTGTTTAATGTAATATAACTCAGCATCATATTATCACCCAGAAGCCACACGAGCTGCATGTTCCAAGTTCACCTGTTCACTTTCATTTACTTCCTTTCTAGACTCATAATGCACCACTTTTTAACGCACGCTTCTTTGCATGAACCAAGCAGCATATATTACATGGCTCATTTCATCTAGTTTACAGGTAAACTACACAGAGTGAGGTCTGCTTACTTACATACATGCTAGATTTACATTCAGAGTGCTTGCAGCCCTCAATACATTATGTGTAATTATGCAATCTGTGTGTGTAATGATGTGCAGGTTTGTGTGTGTGTGTCCCGGTGTGAATGTATATGTGTGTACAGATAGAGCTTGATCACTGGTATCACTGGCATGTTTAATGCACTGAATGCACTTCAGGTTACAGTTTTATTTACATGTTTCAGAGGGATGTGAGATAATGAATGAGAACTGTGACAATGTGTGAAAAAGAGTCTCATCACACTGGTGTTCACTATTCCCCCCTTCTTTTGTATCAGTTGTTTCTTTCTATATCCCTTTCCCCCTCTGTCTCTTGTAGTTAGCAGGGTACTGCTTCTAACACACACACACACAGTAATGAAGTAGGTAATGTAGTGTAACCAGCTCTCTCTCAAATACAACACAATTACAACAGATTACACAGCAATGACTTCCACATGGTGCACAGAAAGTGGGATTACCACCCTCACAGTGTGCATCTGTGTGTGTGTGTTTGTGAGAGGTAGGTGGTTTCCTTTGGACCACCACCAACATTGTACACTGGTTTGCTGGTATATTGAATGGGACAAGGGGTGGAGGGAAGCACTGGGTAAAAGGGTAAGGGGGTGGTGGAAGAGAAGGGGAAAGGGAATTGGGGAAGAGGTGGTTGTACAAGAGGACTGGAGGCATGTTGTGGGTTCTTGTGTGCGCGTGTGTGTGTGCATATAATAGAATTCTAGTCTACTAGGATGATATTTAAAACACAAGACAAGCTTGCACTTGTTGTAAACATGGCAGTGATGTTGCTAAAATGAGTTTATGATGCAGCCATGCAAACTAATATGCTGTTTGTGTTGTTTATCAAATGCTGTTATTTCCTGAAGAATTAAAATGGCAACAATCGAGTTGGGAACAATTTACAACTGGACCTCTACTTACAGCATGCACATCTGTCCCAAGGAAATGTGCCAGACAATCACAGTTGACTGCAGGTGCTGCACAGAAACGCTGGAAGTGAGGCCAGTGCAACACCTTGAAGAGTAGCTCCTGCACTGCAACATGGTTGATCCTGTGTTGTGACATCCAGTCGCTGTATGCACCGCATGTTCTGGCCAAAACTATCTCTGCCTGTAGGCCGTGCATTCTGAGAGGCAAATTGTTTTACAAGATCTGCCAGAGAGGAGATTGCAGCATGTTGCATTAATGTAAGCCATGTGATGGACACTCTTTGCAGTACCATGAGTACATGCATTTTTTGCGTGGCTGTCTGCTGGCAGCCGTACTACCACGCTCAACTTACAAGACCACAAATGCACAGCATGTGCACAGTTCAAGTTTATTTTTACAAAGAAATGAAACAAATATGAGTGTGTTTTCACAGGAGGAAAGACAGATGATATTAAAAGCTATATGCACATTGAAAAAAATACTTAGTCGTATGTGATAACCAGTTGAGGCAGATGACCGCCCACCCAGAGCCTGGATCTGGTTCTGCTCGAGGTTTCTGCCTGTTAAGAGGGAATTTTCCCTTGCCACCGTCGCCTAGTGCTTGCTCATGGTGGGAATTGTTGGGTCTCTGTAAATAAAGAGTCGGTCTAGACCTGCTCTATATGAAAAGTGCACTGAGATAACTTTGTTATGTCATGGTGCTATATAAATAAAACTGAATTGAATTGATATGTACGCTATTGACAGAAAACGTTCCTACATTAATGATGATTACAGTCTGAACCAGTAAAATCTAACACACAGAGACTCTGTCATTCATGCATTATGTATCGGTTGTCACTCAATTTTTTACATTTACAATATTTTTTGTGTTTACAAGCGTATGTTCAGTACGAGTAGTATGTTCTTCTGTCACCTGAAAACCTAATGCAATTTCAGCAGATTTTGATTGTGTCATGTGTGAAAGACCTGAGAGGTCCACTGGAATCCCAGTTGTTCAGCGTGTCAGACATGTCAGACTGAATATTGTAGTGTAAGGCCACTACAGCAGTAGGACATTTAAGAGATACAGTGATGTGGTTGCAACATTTTGGGGCGAGACCAAAAAACAAGTAATTAGAGTATTCTGGTGAAAGAAATGTACAAATGATCTTGCAAAATGAAATGGAAATTCTTATTTTGAGACCTCAACATGTACACAGCACTGCATATCTGAGTGTAGTGTCACCATTCAACATAAGCAAAGCATAGGAAAACTAAACAGCCGATAGGAAAAGGAGGAGGAGAAGTTAGATGAGAGGAGAGTAAATGTCTGCGGTGCACCTGGACAGGTGAATGATGGATTAACCCTTCAGCCAACCGCAGGAGAGCAGGCTCCATCAATCCATCAACGCGGACAACAAACCACCAATCACACTGCAGGGTGGAGAAAAGACCCGCCCTGTCTCTGGCTGGATATTCACTCACAAACACACTTACACATATAAGCCGACATGTGCAAGTCCACAGAGAAGAAACAGCGCGAGTAAATGAAACCTCAGACTTTCTCCTGAGATGAACTCGGATTGTTTCACGCTGCTTTTTTCTTCTTCGTGACAAACAAACAAGACATTTCTCTGCCCATTTTTTTCTTGTGTTTTCCCTGCCACATTCCCAGGCTGTCCCACTGCAATGACAATGTTTTCAATACAGTAACATATCAAACCTAACCCAAACCAGAACCCAACACTGCAGCTGCAACCGCAGGAGTATAACAATGTAAGACTCCAGGGACACCTACAAGTCCAGGAGGCATATGACCCCTCCGTCTGTGCCAGATTTCATTTTATTTTGTCTCTCTGTTTCTCCCAGTGTCTCTGCTCTCGTAGTCTGTCTTTCTTTACCTCCTGCTCCTCTCTGGTGGCGATGTGTGGTAGACCTCAGACTATTGTGTTGCGTATGTGAAAGTTTTCCTAAGTAGACTCTGGTCTATTCTATTTATGGGAGACGGACAGGCCACAGCATGTTTTCTATTAAGGCTTTAGGTTTTTCTTACGTGTACATTTACATCTGTTTTTTTTATACCGGGAGCAGCATTTATCCTGTTTCTCTATTTTTGTTAACCAGTAACTGGAGCTACTCGAAATAGCGTGTACTGGAGTTTATGTTCCATCAGAAGAACTATAACGGAAGATTCAAGATAACATTGTACTTGCTTTGTTAACTGCTGAGATGTGAGAAAGCAGTGCAAGATGTCTAAAAAGACATTTGAGGAGGTTTAGATAATCTTGAGTACATGTACTTTCGTAGTTTCCACCCCTGTAGCTTTAGAAATGATGGCCAGAACTATGAAAACAAGACAGGCGTTGTAACAAACCAGAATAATTGTTTAATAGTATGTGCCTCAGTAGTTGGCACCCTAACCCTAACCCAAACCTAACCCTCTGACCATCACTAATCTGTTATAAATGTTGATGTTAGGACAGCACGTTCAGTTTCATACATAAAATATCAGTTTAAAACGAGTTTGAAACACGTTAAGTCTGTGCAGGACTTGGAGGTCAGCGGCCGACTCACACTGGCTTCTCAGGTTTCTGTTGTCATATTTCTGGGAATTTGATGCAATGTTTGGAAACCGAGCTGCAGTCAGGCAGGGTGGATCTCAGTTTCAATGTGATTGTGTGTAAATCTGTGTGTGCGACAGTTTGTGTTTATGTCCTCTGTCTACACCAACTCTGTTCAGCCAGCGATAATTGTGTCATTACAGCATCCAGGGCGTGAGAGCTCGCTCTCTCGCTCTCTCTCTCTCTCTCTCACACACACCCGCACGTGCACACACACATGCACAAACACACACACAGACCATCAGGGTTTATCCCCTCTCTTGTCCTGGGCTCTGTCAGTCATGCACTGTGTTCTCACTCCTCACTCTTCTGAAGTCATTTGGGAGTGGATTGATGGGTGGAGGGGGCTCATGAGAAAGAGACACACTCATGTAAGCACACACACACACAGATCTGGTCGGGTGTTAATAGTGAATCATGGGTTTTTAATACCTAACACTGTGGCTGATCCAGAGAGGAATGTCAGGCCAACTGGCCATTAATCAAACTATTTAATTTTATGTGTATGTGTGTATGTGTGTGTGTGTGTGTGTGTGTGTATTTGTGTCACCTCACTTCAGATGCTTGTGTCTGTCTACACAAAACAATTCACAGCAGGCGTCTGATACCCATGCATGCAGCTTGTGCAAGCAAACACTCATAAACACAAACAGCATGCGAGAAACAGAGAAGAGAAATGAGGGAGAGAAAGTCAGAGAATGCGGAGAGTGGGGAGTCGGGGGGGTGAAGAAAAGGTAAAGATAAACAGAGAGAGAAAGCGATGTAGAGAAAGGATAATGGCTTCCATATGAGAATGTCAGAGCTTTTTCCTGCTTGCCTCTTGGTGTAATCATATCAGCAGTCGGACCGTTTCCAACCTTCATAAATGTGAGCTATGCAGCGAGTTTCAGGATCCAACTTCCTTTACATAAACACGCCTTAGAAAAACAACCCAGTTGGATGAGAGTGTGTGAGAGTGTGTGTGTGTGTGTCCACTTCTGTGTGAGAGACAGAGTTTGCATACAGTATGGCATGCACATATTTGTGTACGTGGCGACTTGAGTGCGCCGACTTACAGTACAAGTTATGAATTTCTGTGTGCAGATTAGGAGGTGATGCGTGAAGTGAATTAAAGCTGCCCTGTCAGCCATGAAGTGTGTGTTGGGAGTTCAATTGCTCCTGTGTCACCAAGATTTTAGGTATTCCTAAACATGATCATTTAGATATTATAACAGTATTTGTCTTCAATGTTTTGCCACAACGTTATACAGCAATGTGAGACAGGTGACAGTTTATCTGACGCACCAATTAAATTCTCTCATCTCCTCCACCAGTGTTGACCAGTCTCAGCTTTACATTCCGGGTACATTTCTTTGAAACACAAAGGGATTGTGTCTACTGTTTACCTGATGATCTTCGAGACAAAGGATAAGATGATTGTCAGTGTAATAACTTTCCAGAGTTATAAAGTCCTTTCTAATAGTATTATGAACAGCTGTGCAGTGTTTAGGAGTCTGCTAAGCCTTCAAAGTCATTACTCAAGCCGGCCTGGGTTTCATTGTCTCATAAGTGCATCAAGCGACACGCAGCTCTTTGCGTCTTTTGCGTTAGTTTTCCGTCTCAATACCTGGTAAGCCATGATCCCCCCAGTTTCTTTTAAATTTTATTTAATTCTCAGAGAGGCCTAGACCAGAATTGTCTGTCAGCATTTTTAATAAGAAATGTAAAGACCTTAATGATAAGGTATTATCAGGCAGGTAACACTGTTTGATTGGATATTTTAGGGTTATACAGTACATCATGTTTTTGCAAACGTGGCTATGAGTCGGATTATCTACTAGCAACACTTGGATGAACACTCTGAGTCAGTCTACTTAATTTGAAATTAATTTCACGTGTATTCTTTAAGCATCTATTTCATCCTTTCACTTATTCTTGCTGCTCACGTTGAAGGTGAGTGGAGCTATGCTGGGACGCAGATGATGCCACTTCACGCACTAAAAGTGTTTTGTAACCTTAACAGGTGCACCAACAGGAGAGCGACAGAGATGCCAATCAAGCACAGCCTTAAGAAAAGGGCTAATCAGGCAACAAACAGGTGACAACACTTTTGTAGGTCAATCATAGGTGTGTGAGGTCTTTAACATATCCACAATCTAGGGTCTGACCCTCGTTACTAGATTTTCTTGTTGAGAGCAAGACTGGAAAATGTATCATTCGCCTGCCTCGGTTAAGTGTGGACCTGGAGTCAAGACATGGTTAGCTTAGCTTAGCATTAAGACTGGAAACGGGGGGAGATAGCTAGCCTTGCTCTGTCCAAAGTTTCAAATCCACCTACCAGCACCTTTAAAGCTCAATAATTAACACCTTATATGTTTATTGAATCTGTACACAACCAGAGACGTATAAATGAAAATTTGTGGTCTTAAGGGACGGGTACTACTTCTGTTGAAGGTCTCAAAAATGCATAAAAGATTAGTCAGTCGGACCATTGTGCCGATATCAGTAGCAGTCAATAAGTAGAGTTATACAAGTTATTAAAGAGGTTGTCCAGTGTTCATCAAGAATTCCCAGTTTATTTATTTTTTCCATTTTTATTCAAATATTTTAACTGAAGCATTGCAGAGAAAATAAAGTAAAATACATTTCTTTTACACAAGCTGTTGCATTAGAAAGAGGCTGTGGGGTCTGTTAGGCTGCATCGAAGAGTTAAAGTCCATGGCAGCTGATGAACTATTGATAACTGTTTGATCCCTGGAGGTGTGTTTCTGTGTATACTGCAGCAGGAGATCAAACCACACAGTGCTCGGTGTTACACACTCGAGCTACGGTTCTCTGAAAAAGGCTCCCAGGGGTCACTGGGGGGGGTCAGTGGAGGCTGCAGACCTCCTGCCTGAGCACTCAGCTGGCAGCAGAGAGCTTCAGAGGGCTGCTCTGGGGATATGTTGAGAAACTGTAAAAACACAGTGTGTGTGTGTGTATGCTGTAAGCTCCCTCTGCTCAAATATTCACAAACTAGCTAATATCAGGAGTTAAGTTACACACACACATGCACACACACACACATGGTTGACTGGGCAGAGGCATTATTCAATTGGCTCGGGTTCAACAGCAACACTCATTGAGATAGAGAGGATTATGGGGAGTGAACTCTGCCCTGAGAGATAAAAAGTGATACATATTTCTCGTAAATATGTGTGTTTTGCTAGTTTTTAGTGCTGATTAAATGCCACAGTCGTGATTCAACGTAGACTGAGGTCAAAATCCAACATCTGTTTTTCCAATCACTCGATATTGGACTGAATTTAGTGATAAAATGATATGGAGAGGCAGAAACTGATGTGAGCCGTACAGCAGTTATCTCCGGGTGGGTTGGTCTCAAACGTTGGTAAATTAAAGTGTGTATGTACGCATTGCACGATCTGATATCGCAGTGTTGGTGTGTTTACTACATTATAATTAACGTTGCTCCAGGATGATCATTACAACTGACCAATCCCATTGTTGTGATGTCACATCTTTGCGACTATATTTGAATTTGAGTACAGTTGCATCATATGAACCATCAAAATCTATTTTAGCTAGTTATTATTAGCTAAATATAACTTACTCCTGTTGGTTGCTAGTGTTAATTCCAGCTAACAGCTAACCTTAGCTTCTAGCCAGATTCAATGCATATTTAATCAATAATAACTAGTCAGCTAACAGTTAACATGTTCACATCCCAATGAGGGCTGTGGGGCCAAGTGATGCTCTCCACAAAACCTGTAATTGTCACCAATTTACCAACGTAAATACGAAATGGTAAAAGTTCAGGTTTAATAACCAGCGGACATGTTGGCATTGGTTGTGAGCAAACCTACATAGATTTGCCTAATGTTTGTGAGCTGAGTCAGAGAATGAAAATAATGATCATAAATATAATTTATCTTATCATCGATGCATTGCTTTGATCTGGCTTTACTCTTCAGCGATAGGTTGAAAAACTCTAATTTTACTGGCTATGTAAAACAGGAGGAAGGGCTCACTACCATAAACGAAATCAGTGTCTTGGACAGGTTTAACACGCATAATAAGTTGAGTTTTGAATGGTTTTTATGAGTGTAAAATGCGCCGTTGTAAACAGGAACGGCGTAAAAAACGCCAGGAGGCCGTATTTTATGCTGTTTTATGTACCAAGGACATGTGCCGAATGACAAGATACGATCCCTCTGGTTTGCCATAAAACTACATGTCGTCTAAACACGTTGTATGCATAAATGGCTTGCCATATAAAATCTACCTGACGTGTTACCGCGTCATTTTCTGTCCTGTTCATTTTCCCTGTAATAGATCATAACGATGGTCATGATATGTAAACTGTTAATTTATATCACATTTGTCAGTAGTCATAGTGTCAGACTTTCTTCCACTTAGGAGAAACAAAATGATCTTTCGGAAACAGGAGCAGGTGGAGAAAATATTTGATATTGATATTTGTCAACCGGAGGGACGACTTGGATCCAGTGCGTGTCAGGGATGGCAGGGTGGAGGAAAAGAGGTACCCAGATGAGTACTGCGGGAATGAGCAGGTTTTAATGCGTATAACAACGAGAAAGGCATTTACAAACGGTAAGGTAACCGGGAAGCCAAAGAAAGGAAAGGAAAGTAACAAAACAGAGACCATCACAAGCGCACCACACACCATGGACAATGACACCACAGAGAACCAAGCAACTGAACACACTTAAATACACAGGACACTAACGAAGGGATGGACCACAGGTGAACACAGGGGAACAGGTGAAAACACTTCAACAATCAGGGAAACATGAGGGTGACAGAGACAGCACACAAACTCAGACACAGGAGAACTAAGGCAATAATACACACAACCCAGAAAGCACGAGACAGGAAAACAGGAAACAACCATTCACATGGACACGGGGCGTGACAGTGTGTAAGCTTCATTTTCTGTCTCACTGAGCATGTAGACAGAAAAGTGAAACAAACAAGTACGGTTGCCGTGGTTTTTATTGTTTAATTGTCTTTTCATGAGCAATTCAGTGTTACCCAAAGCACCCCTATTCCTTCTCTACAACGTGTAGAGTTTGGGCATGGTAGTTTAACGGGTAATAGTACACGTAATTCCCCATTTATATTCTGCAACAAGCACCGTTCTCCTGTCCTTCCTCGCACAGTGCACTCTGTGCTGCAGGGTTTCAGAGTGTCCCGCTGTCAGCTGTTTGGCAGAAGCTTCTCACGCAGAAGCTCGGGCCGGATTCAGTGTTTCTGCAAGGTGAACAGAATCTCACGGCCGTGACATTTGACTTTTATGTCTGGCCTTTAACACATTGGCTGGACAAGAGCACTGCCAGAGCTAAGTGTGTGGTCTCCCTGTGTGTGTGTGTGTGTGTGTGTGTGTGTTCCTTACTTACTCACAGTGGAACGTGATAATA
This sequence comes from Gadopsis marmoratus, assembly GCA_036023855.1. Taxonomy (NCBI): domain Eukaryota; kingdom Metazoa; phylum Chordata; class Actinopteri; order Centrarchiformes; family Percichthyidae; genus Gadopsis; species Gadopsis marmoratus. Next base: position 13,726 of record JAVQJF010059791.1, read on the forward strand.
TCGCATTCACATTTTGTAGTATGACACACACACACAGCCTTCACACAACGGCAGTGACATCATCATCACCATCCAAACCAGAAGTGCTGAATTGTCTCAGATGATATCATTATCAATTGTCCCTGCCAATCATCACTCATTTCTGGGCATCATCTCATTGATAATCTCAACTTCCTGGCATCGGGCGATCGCATTAGGTAGTAAGTGATGATGTCATAGTGGCTGAGAATGAGTGTTTCATTCCTCACAGATCATTAACTGGCAACAGAGGGGTGCTGGAGCATAGCTGTAGAATTTTAGTCTTGTTTTCTATTAAAATAAACTTCATGAGGTTAATATTGTCTAGGATAAACTATAATATGAATTATATATGATAAAGGTTTATTTTAAGTCACAACAATAGACTCCAAAATACCCACTGCACCACTTCACCAGAATAAAAAGTACAGTATTAAACCACATTTTGCCAACACAGTGTGTCGCTTGCAGCTAGAAGTAACCGCAGTGTGGACATTATGTGACAGGTATCTGTTGCCATAAATCTGAAGTATGATCGCTGTATTGTCTGTCACATTTGTCCGAGGCCCCGAGTGAAAGACACCATCCCCTATGAAGGAGGAGAAAAGAGAGAGGTGAGAATGTGTAACCGAAGAGGAGGAGGATGGAGGGAGGGAGAGCAGGAAAAGAAAAAAAAAAGAGGCAGATGTGAACATATTCATGGGAAATGGATTACTAGACGCAGGAGAGAAAGATAATTGTTTGGAGTATTCGTTCTAAGTCCCAGCTCAATTTCAAACCCTCCACTTAAGTGACTGGATATGAGTGTGTGTGAGTGTGTTTCAGTACGTGTGAGAGTGTGTGAGTAAGTGGTTTTGGAGTGGCACCAGTGAGGGGTACCAACCCCTGTACTTAGCTTTAGCACTTCTCATTCGAAAGGCAAAGGCCAAACCTGGAGCACACACACACACACACACGCACACAGTTAGATTTCATTGTTCTTCAGCTCTCAATTGTTAAATCATACAGAAACATCACCTTTCTATCTAGAGAAGACTCCATTACCACTCACCCTTGTTCACACTATCATCACGTCAATCCTCCTCTCTCTGACACCCTCTTCTCTTCCTCCATCTCCTACTCACTCATGATATTTATCATTTCTCATCATTTTGTCTTCTGCTCTTGTTAACTCGATGTTTCCCTCCTCCACACTTTTTCCTTCTCTTTCTTCTTGCTTGCTTAAACAAACCGTCAGCCTCAACCAGCTAAAGACAGTGTGTGAGAGAGCTATTCCTTAACTGGACAAAGTCTCACTCTATCCCTGCTATCATTTCATATAACCAGTAGCTGAATGTATTAGTTGGTTGGTGACTGCCCACGCAAGAAAGAATTACACCATCAGTAATTTCATCCAGTGCCCCAAAATGTGTATGTTGTATGTTCAAGCTGTAGTAATTAAGGTGGAATCCACAGAGGAGGTCAGGTGACATTATTATAGAGGCAAAATCCACTTAGGGAGGATGGATGGGTCAACAAAACATCAGACTTTAACACAAAAGACAGTTTCCTGTTTCAAACTGTCAGTGAACAGTGTTTATTTTAATCTTTAAATATTCATTCTGGGAAATATAGGAATTCAACAACTGCTGCAGAAACAGATGAGGCTCAATGGCAAAGCCCATGTGACACAGGTGCATCCACCTGCTACCACCTATTTGTGAAACAATGCAAAAAGATTTTTGTACTACAATACAATAAAGTTGATTTTGTTGATTAGGTTAGGGATAGGGCTACCGTAACACAGCATAGGTAGCAAAGGTTGCATCTGCATCTACTTACACTAGTTCATAACCAATTTCATGCACAGCCCGGCAAGCATGGTAACACCTGATGTTCACCACATGCATTTGTGTTATGGTCCGGCCCCGTTGCAGATGCTGGAGACTGTCTGCTGCTATTCTACCCAGTGTGGCAATATCCACTGCATACAGCTCGTGAAATTTAACTTTTGAACGTACAGTATATAAAAGCCTATATTTTTGACACAAAGTCAATATTTAATGATGCATTTCATCTGTTACTTACTTTGTCTATACCAAATAATTGTTTTCTTCTTTTCTGTGAAGCAGGAGAAGGAATGCTGCTAACATACATGATTTAAAAAATACAGATGCAAATTTTTTTTAGATGATTCACTTCTGAAACTTCCACTGGACGTTAATTCCATTGGACCTCCAGGTTAAACCACTCCACACCACTGAACATGTTTGATGGGCCTGTGTGGCCAAAACTGTTCAGAAAGCAGCAGATGCGTTTGTCAAAGATGTTACAGCCTTGATTCTGGCATTTTTATTCTGTTTTAACATTAGCAAGGCAGGGAGACTGTTAGCACAGTTGCGATGAGATTCTGAGGCAGATTTATATCTACTGTATTCATATTCGATAGTCTGTTTTATACATAGTCCTCCAACAAGTGCTCATCTACAGGTCTTGTCACGCATAACAACTGTTTTGAATTAAGATTTTTTTGTACATTGATGTTTTTTGTTAAAAATATGTTGATTGAATCCATATTTCAATCAATCAATAAAGGCAATCAATTGTACATTAATGTATAATTTTGCAAATGCACAGTGAAAAGCACTCGCTGTAATTTCAGATAAACCAAAAGACATATGAGCGTGTTTTACAACAACAGCACTTTGCTTAAAGTGAAAGTATGTTTTGACTGCAAGAAAAGGCAGTTTCACCATCATTTGAGGGAAACTTTTCACTGTCCTCTGTAATGTGAAATTAATGGTTCTTGATTTTGAAACTGTTCTGTGAGCAGAGCCAAACCTCAAACGAAGGCTCGCTGTCAGCATCTACAGCCTGTATAAATAAAAGGGTTTGAATCCAGTTGAAGGAGGACAGAGGAGGAGGGAGGAGAGTGGGGATTAGGCAGTGTGTGTGTGTGTGTGTGTGTGTGTGTGTGTGTGTGTGGTTCCTCCTGATGGGGTTAAGTGCACCGGGAGTGTGATGTGATGGAGGGAGGATGAGAGGGATAAAAGAAGAGGAGAGAGATAAAGAAAAATCAAGAGAGGAGAGATCCATTAGCTAATGGATGTCTTCAGTCCTGTCTCGTCAGATTTGGTATTATCACACACACACACACACACACACACGCACACAGGCAACAAGCTATTGAACTGGTATGCTTTTGTGACTTGTGAATGTGTGCAGTTAGTGCCCAAACAAATCGGTTGCATTCCTCAAGTCACTGAAACGAGGCCATAAATAATCCCAAATTCAACTCAAAATAAAAACGCAGATGTGTGTTCACACTCTAAGCACACGTGCGTTAATGTGTGTGTGTGTGCGCCAAAAGACAGAAACTAATTGGTGTCAATAAGACATCTGTGGCTCCTCTTTGATTAAGCCTGCAGGCTAGGAATAGGAGAATAATAACACCTCACACACACACACACACACACACACACACACACACACACACACACACACACACCCTGTGGTTGTGCTGATAGCAAACTGCAGGCAGGGCCCATCTGTCTCATTACAGAAACGGGTCTCACTAGACTCGAGAATTTGTATTGTTTATGAGCACACACACAGACACACACACACACAGTGTGTATGACCACATCGTTGGCAGTGCTGGTAGTCTTGTTCAACATCAGAGCTGCTGGAGACAGAAACAGCTTGATGTGACAGAAGAATAGAGACAAAATGAAAAGAAAAATATTTCAGTAATGGAACAAATATATCCACGGAGTGAATATACCCTCCTTCGTCTGAGTTCTAACAACATCTTGTGTAAGAGTTTGACCCAGAAGGACCTCACTGGCTGTATGACTTTCTTGGAATGGGGCTTAACATTTGAACAAGATCACTGTGATGAGTGATGAGTTACATTTCACATTTTAAAATCATATTCCTTTGAACTGCACTAATTTGTACTGTATGAAAGATTAATTCAAATAAAGTTTGTTTGACAGTTTTGTGAAGCTGCCACCTTTCAGGACAAACTATTAGGACCAACACTTAAGACGATTTGTCACTTTCTGTGTCAGTGGCTCAAAGTGTTTCATTTTATCTTTGTGTGTGTTGCATATTTTATTCCAGTTACTGAAAATATTTTCTGTAAATTACAAACATTACAACCATTTTCCAAAGCATCAGTTCTTTGGTTGCATTTAATGTTGAGTAAGAGACTTGAAACATGCTTTAGATGGAGGTAGTCAATCCATTAGAGTGGACATTTCGTTGTGCTACCGCTGCTGGGTGATAATGTTGTTGAAAGGGATTGAAAACTCTTCCATCTTAGTGCGTTCACATGTGTGGGATCACCCAACACTTCAACTGCAAGATATGTTTGCCTTTAGGGATGGTCACTCTATCAGATAAAGAGGTTATAGGGTCATAATTTTTGCCATGATCAATAATTGCTGGCCATCTTTCAAAATGCATAGGTCATTGGTAAGGTGTCAGGGACTGATTCACCTGTCAGCACCAACATCGAACGTTAACGTAATTAATCACAGTTTTACGAATGAAAATGAACCTGGAAGCATTCACCGTCATTCACTGAAAGCTGCATTGGTGCATCTCACTTCCCTTAATTGCATCCCCACTTGTGTCTTTTCCTCGCGTGTTTGTGTCTTCCCGCAAACACATTATATTGCAGTTTGACTCACAGCGATGAGCAGCAAAGCAGAAAAACCCGACACCTTTTCACAGAGAAGAAAGAACTTTAATTAAATATAGTGAGAGTCAAAAAGTTATTTTACACTTCAAAATAAAAAAACAAAACAAAAAAAAAATCAACATCATCATCTTTACAGTAGTTTCCTCTGTACTCTTCCCCTCCATACTGATACTGCTGATTATGTGTGCATGAATGATGACCTCCACTGTAAGCCTGAACGCAGACAAGCCATGATAAATGTTATTACTGTTGTTGGACGAGTGCTTCGGATCATACGTCTTTTAACCAAACCCTCTACTTACTCCTTCCTGTACAGGTATTTATATATATGTACTATAAAAAAAAAACACCCCTCAGCTTTAAAACATCACATTTTTCACTCAGACACAAACACACACACATTCGCAGGCGCTCTCACATGCAGACACAGACAGAGTGGTCTCCAGACCCATGTTTGAGATAAAATAAATAGGTGGCTCATTTTTAAAAAAAGGAAAAGTAAGGGAAAGGGAGAAAAAAGAGGGCAAACATACTAGAGTATTAAAAGCACAATCAAAACAAGGTGAAGGAGGGAAATGAGAGAGGGGACAGAAACGCTTACTGAAGCTGAAGAAGTGGCTGCAGCAGAAAGGAGAGAGGAAGAGAGATTTTTCTTCCATCTCTCTCAGCCTTCATTGAGCATCACATGGAGGGCAAACACAGGTAATCGTAATGCCGTATTTATGAACTACCTGGTGTATACCTAGATAATGCAACAAAAATATGCAAACTTTAACGATAATGATACGAACAACATTGTGAAAAAATGAAAAACATCCTCCTACTTCTTTGACTTGCAAATGATAAAACAACAAAACACAAACACACCATGGCTTATTTTAGTTTGATTGAAATTAGCAGTGGAAGTATGGCTTTTAATAAAACAGACACTATAATACAAAAACAACTAAGATTTAATAATAACATTCAAATCCTTAGACATGAGAGACAAAACAAATGAGGAACACATCGGATATGTTTCCAGGATGTTTTGCAGGGTTTCAGTTATTTCCCCCCCCCAAAAAAAATCTGTGTTTTTTTTTCATTTTTAAAATGTTTTTTTTCAAATTCTTCCCTTATTCTAAGACCTTCAGTCTTAGTCTCGAGTCTGCTGACTTCTGGCTGAGGAGGTGGCTTTCACTTGTTTTGTTAAAATTTTAAAATTGAAGGATGTTTAGTATTCGCTTTCCCTTCTTATTAAGATCCACTAACATCCAGGCAGCTGGAGGCCCAGATCTCCTCAGGCTGGAGTTATAAAATGATTCCTGTGTGTCAGACAGGAGAAATGTACTGTATCCGCACATGATACGAGTTAGATTTTCTGTCCAGTGAAGAAGTTACCTTCTAAATAGTTTGTATTTGTGGAAAATGTCACCGGCCTGAATGATAAACAAACAATGACGATGTGTTTGGGAACACTACCTGCTGCTTTAATTAAGCTCTGACAGTTGGACATGTATGGCATTCTTGCACAGTTTCTGATTGCGTATGACAAGAAAAGACAAGTAGAATAGAAACTGTGGTGTAAGACTCTTTAGGCATTAATGTCTCAAATAAGGACTTTGGCAAAATTAAAATCACCATAAATGAATTAAGACTGTTGAAGCACAGACACTGAGCTGTAAGTTCAGACTGCATGGCTGAGGGAGCAGCAACAAACCATCAGCTACTTTTATCACCAGGCAAAAATTTAAGACATGGCTAATTATCCTGCTCTGCAAAAAATGTCTTCTTTTTTTTCTTTTTACAAGACATGGAAATTCATACTTCATCTTAACCTCTTAAGAAAACAGGTGCAAAATGGGATGAACATATGATGAAATGGTGTAATTTTAAATACAGTTGCACTGTGTAAAACAAGAAAAAACTGAACTCATGGGCAGATTTGAAAAAGTGTACCTCAGTGGCAGATGTTTTCACAAGATAAGACTTAGCAGAACCTCTAATGACTTGACATTCTTTGCAGCGCAGCGTTTAAGACACACCTGTGGACAATTTCCTCACTCATGTTGTCAATCACACCAGACAAGTGGGCAGGTAACAAAAAGGAACACAATCTAATTGGCCGACTGATCACAGTAAAAAATAATATTAACAACACAGCAAACCAAAAGAAAACCAAAACAGAAATAAGGACTTATGTTCAAAGACAAAAATTTGAGAAGGCAACTCTCAAACGTCAAAATGGCAGCAGTCTTTAACACATGTTCCCCTTCTTGTAGAGGATGCTGTGGCTGGGTCCAACCTTAAAACAGATGGACGGACTCAGTGACAGAGTTGTTGGGTCAAATCCTCAACAGTGAAGCTGCTGTTGGCACCCAGCAATCACACACCTATCTGTGGGGAAGTAGCTGCACTTATTTATGGCCTTTTTACAGTTTGCTCATCAAATCTATCCTGAACTGGTGCTGCAGCAAGTCTAATTTCTCTCTTGAATCTTGCACGGTGGGAATTGTTCTTTTGGTTTGCTAAATAACTTAATTTCCTTTCTCTCGGCACCGTCTGTCTGGCTGCGCAGATGTATGTGAAGCAGGCTCAAAGTAAACATTGGGATTTCTTGAATCGATAAAACGGCAGCATCATTCGCAGGCGGGACACGTCTGAATCCATCAGCTGATCGTTTAAACGCAGAGGAAGAAGAGTGTTGGTGCTGAGAGTGACGGCGGTGTGGATTTGGCAATGAGAAGTAAAAGTGTGTGTGTCTGGTTTGGCTTGTCTGTGTCAGCTGGATTTGATCCTGCATGAATCCTGCAGCCTCTTCTTCTTCTTCTTCTTCTTCATCATCATCATCATCATCATCATCACCGTCAGGCATTCTTCACATTATATTCCTTCATTAATGACCAAACTTCATAAATAGAAAATCCATCATGTGAGATACAGTCAGAAGATGATTATCACACGGTAACTGTTGCACGAAAAGAAAAACAAATCAGCTATCACTCCTGGGAAAAAGTGGATTCTCTTCAAAATAAATACACTTCCTGTGTCCGTGGAGAGTCATAATGTAGGCGTGGCCATTCTCCTATAAAAGCATCAAGGTGTACAAAGTCTAAACAACGTATTTCCTCTCAAACAGTCTCTGTTTTTTGTTTTTTTGTTTTTCATCTGTTTTCTTGCAGTTGCTTTTGTGTTAGAAAGGGCCTGAGTTGGGTTTGTTCCTTCAGATCGGGACAGCTGCTTCCGTCCCCCGACCAGAGTCTGACTCACACCGAAATCCTCTGCCAGGGTTGGTGTGAGTGTGCTTGATCCATCTCGCACAGTCACACGCACACACACACACGCACACACACACACACGCACACAGTCATGCACTCACACCTTTACATGGGTGGGATGCTCATTCCCAGGATTGCTGTTGGGTGGAAAAAGAAACAGAGGGAGAGAAGGGGGGTGAAAACAGAGAAAAAAAAAAACTTTTAAAACACAGCCAAATATCTTCATCGTCATAAAAAAATTCCCTCGTAAATACATCAATATGTTTTCCCATCTGTGCAGCTGTGTGACTGCAGCGACATTTAAAACATCAATAGGCGAATAAATCAGTAAAACTCGAGCGAGGACACATCATCTAAGCTCCTAGCTCCTAGCAATGCAGCTCACCACACACACACATTTCATTATACTAAAACAGTTGGCGTGTTTTACTGTATGTTTGTGTGTGTGCCTGACAGATTGCATCATGTTGTATTTAAACCCAAGGGATGGGTGTCAACATGAGAGAGCCCAGCCCAAAGTGACACACACACACCCAGCAGAAATGATTACATAAATGGTTTTATTTTTCATGTTTAAAGAGAAAATAACTCTTTTTTAGTGCATGACAAAACTCTACGAAATGTACAGTTTCAGTCGAGCCACCATTTCTTTCCTCTTTGCCTTTTTTTTGAGCACACACACACACACACACACACACACACACACACACACACCATAGGGCAGGTATACTGCCAGTACAAACTGTCAAGAGAGTTGAACAGCTGTCATTGTTGATCGCTCCCTAGTAAGCTGCCAGTGTGTGATCACTGAGTGTGTGTGACAGAGGAAAGTGTGTGTATAGCTGTAAGTGGGGTGTGTTTATTTCAGCTGCGCTTTGAGACTAAGCTTTGAGTTCCCACACCCCCACACATGCTCTCTCTACACACACACACACACACACACATGCATGCATGTGCACACACAGCTAAACAAAGCCAGTGATGTTGAGAAATAAATTCTCTGTGCCAAATGTGTTTTTTTGTTGTTGTAAATATCTAACTTCCTGTTTTTTTCCCCTGCCAATAGGAAGACAGGGAGGGGTTACCAGGCAACACAATGGCTAGACCTGTGCTGTTGTAGGAGATGGTGATGGAAAAGCTAAGGAGGAAGAGGATGGAGAGGTGATGATGAGACAGAAGGAAAAAAGATAGGCATGGGTGAAATGTGAGGAGAGTGAGTGAAAGGTCATTCACAAACAGGTACGAGATGTGACACGTGAAAGACAATTATTACTGGAAATGAGTGCATTTATGAAAGTTGCAAATGCATTTAGAAAACAGCATTGAAGGAAGAGACAGTTGAGGGACATACTTCAGGTGAAGGCCAGGCCTTGTAGAGAGCTGGCTGTTGAGTACTTGCTAGAGTCCACAAATGTTTGATCTGGTAGAGAGAGCGAGAGAGAGAGAGAGAGAGAGGGGAAGGAAGGAAGGTTGAAAGGTCAGAGGAACAAAAAGAGGAAAGGGTTAAAAGTCAAGAGAAAACAGAGGAGAGAGAATGAGAAAAAACTGTTAATCCAAAAGAAAAATGTCCTCAACAGAAACATTGTTTAGTTAATTTATTGACTTACTGTATGTTACATTTTCCTGACACAACATATTAATAATAGAAAACCTTGGTTGTTAGTCAAAACAACCTACATTAAGAAGCAAATGTGGATGTAGCATATAATCTGCAGCACTGCAAAACGAGTCTTCTGGAGGAGGTCTTAGTGAATGGGCTTTTCATACGCATGACCTTGACCACTAAAACTGTGTTCTGGGTCCTGTCTTTCACCAAAGTCAACATTGGTTTTAGTTGCCAAAATGTTTCACCACATGTCATTTATACACATCACGACAATCTGTGTCAACTAATAAATCGCTCTTAGAGTTTGACTTTTAAGTGAAACCTTCACCTGTGTGGATCTTTCTTTAACAGAAGTGAGCAGGTCCATGTAGTAGCCAGATGTTTATGCAATCTGCATGTAATGGTTCTAACTCACGCACGGTGAGCGATTTTTGCTAAATGCTAACTCATGCCAACGTGTTCGCAATAACAATGCTAACATGCTGATGTTTGGCAGTTATGACGTTTACCGCGTTAACCATATTCGTGTAGCGCGTTAACGTTTTCTACTTAGCAGTGCACACAAAGTACAGCTGAGGCTGATGGGAATGCAATTCGTTTTGCAGGTATTTGGTCAAATGTGAACCTCGTGGTGGCATCAGAGGAAAGGTCAGGGCATCACCATAGTCTGTAGGATTCACCCTGAAGGGACCACGAATGTTTGTGCAAAATTTCACGGCAATCCATCCACTGGTTGTTGCGATATTTCAGTATATGCAGCACTACTATGTGATCAGGTGAGAGCAGCGAGAGCAGGAAGTGAAACATAACAGGGACTCTAGTGACAGAATCGTTTGAAAGATTCACCAGAGAAGCATCATGTGCCGGGGAAGTCCTCCCTCTAAGCTGTCATGGTAAATTACCTTGGAGCCCGTTGCCGTTGGTGCTGGTACAGGAGGGCGGAGGGGAGGAGGAGGGCCTGACCACTGGAGCGAAGGCGGACTTTTGTTTAACGGCTGCCGACACCATGTTGGCCGGAGAGAAGGAGAAGACGCCAGAAGAGGAGGAGCAGTTGGAGGGGAGAGAGGTGGAGGAGGCCATAGTGGGACTGGATGGGACAACTGGGGTGGTGGGAGTTAAATATTTTAGGGGAGAGGAGAGCAATAAAGAGAAGGAGAGAGGTGAGATAAAGAAGAAAAGGGTGAAGGGTGAGGATAAAGGAAAGAGACAGATTATGGTTAATTGATTGAACTTGATTGTCCAATTTACTGTTTCATCAATTCACCATGTGAGACATAAACTAATGATACATATTACATGTCATGTTAAATATTTTTTTTCAAGTGACTTGAAGTTGGCCTTGTGAGAATATACAATATGGCCAAAGGTCTGTAGACACCCCCGTCCACATATGCTTGTGTTCTTTAGTTTATGTCTGTTTTCATGGTTTGGACTAGGCCCTTTAATTCTGATGAAGGAAAATCTTAATGTTACAGCAACAGTGGTATTTTAGAGAACAGTGTGCTTCTGCGTGGCAACACTTTGGGGCCCTTCAGTGTATTTACATGACAATGCCCTCGTGCACAAAAGGAAGATTTACAAAGAAAAAGTGTGCTATGAAAGAACTTGCACAGCACCCCGACCTCAACCCCATCCAACACCTTTGGGATGTATTTAAACAACCGGGCCATTTCTCAACCTCACTGACGGTGTTGTTGCTGAATCCCTGCAGCCAGGTTTCTAAATCTTGTTTAAAGTCTTCCAAAGTTCAAAGAGGAGGCTGTTATAGCAGCATATTGATGATAATGTGTTTAGCAGTGAGATGTTTAAAAACCATGTGTCCGCACACGTTTGGCCACGTACTGTCTGTTTCTAAATGTGGTTTAAAATTTACTTTATGAGAAGCGACACATGAAGGTTCCACTTAAGTCTACTCGTCCGAAGTCAAGTGTTCACGTCTTCATTTTCCGTCATCACCACCACAGAGAAAAATATCAGCAAATAAACCAAATCTCGCATCTCTCTCTCTCTGAATCCCTCTTTCCTTCCGCTCCCTCTCCCTCTTTCTCTCTAGCTTACTGCTAAATGGAAAAGGGATGCCAATTAACCAACAGCGAGACAAGAGGTGTGGCTGTCAGATGAAAGGCCGCGAGGGAGGGAAGGAGGAGATGGAGGAAGGGAAAAAAATGGAGCTGAGAGTTGGTGATTGTTTTTGAAGACACAGAGACAGAAAGCCCCATGGGGGGAATCTCCACACGGCAGATCTGAGACTTTCGCTTTCTGTCCGCAGACCGTGTGTAGGTACAGTATGTGAGATCTGCATGCATGTATGCAGTGTTGAGCACCTGTAATTAAACTGGTAGCTACGTAACCGCATTTAGAAGTAGCCTGGTGGCAGTTTAGTTCATTTGAAAGGCTCGTGTGTTTTCTGACAGCAGAGGCAGATTTCTTTTTCTACAAAGCAGCTAAAACAACTCTATAATAAGTAACTTCAGAACAGTTTAGTCTGCCAAAGCGAAGTAGCCGATAGCCTTTAAAACGGTTATTTCTACCAAGGTGTAGTACATGATTGAGTGTGTGTGTGTGTGTGTGTGTGTGTGTGTGGAGTAAATGTACACTCACTAGCATAAGGCGAGTTGGCTGCAGAGCCGTTGAGGAAAGTGGGTGAGCCTCCCAGGTTGGTCATGCCGGTGTTGTTAGCGTAGCCGTTCATGGTGCTGGTGACTGAGGTGTATCCGGTCTGCTGAGGCGTGGAGCTGGGCACGTAACCATGAGGTGACACACTACTGCTGCTGCGCACGTAACCTGCAGGAAGGGCGACGCCGAGGAAGAGGAGCACGTGGTGACAGTTGGTCAGAGTGATCAGTAATGATAGAAATCTGGCAGTTCTGCTCGGGTTTAGGTTGGAAATACATAAGAAACATGCTCAGAAATGGGACTACTTGTCCTGTTTGCTGAGGTGAGGGAGAAAGTTTGCAGATCAAAAACAATTGCTGAGCAGTGGCAGCATACATGGTGGCTAATAAATTATTAAATAACCAGACTTTATGTTGGTTTATATTTTTAAGCAACAACTTACAGATTTTGTTAGACATTAAACAAAATTGCACCAGAACAAAGTATAAGTATTACAGACTTCTTACTTCACAACACATCCACATTTAAACAATCTTTCATTATAAAACAAGAATTTGTTATATCAGATCCCGTCAATTTGTTTGTGACTATCTCACAACATGATAACACTGTATAACATGTCATTGCTTTAATCGTGCACTGATGATGATGTCCCTGCAAATATGTCACGACAATGGGTTTGAGTGACCTGTCTAATGTACACTGAAAGCACGAAAAAAAATTAAAGATAATCAAGTTAGTTTGTTCTCTCAAAGAGAAAATATGGGTATCAGTGATGGATGACTCATTGCCATTAAAATTAATCCTCTCTATGATGGTAAACCCACTAAAGTCTTACCCTGATTGGCCTGCGTGGGTTCGGACACGTTGACGGACAGCTGCCCAGTGAAGGAGTTGACCCCCATCATGCCGCTGTGGGTGGAGCCGGAGAGCTGGGTGTGTCCTCGCGGAACACTGTAGAGAGCTTCTGCAATGTCTGCTGCGCGCTTCAGGATGATCTCCTGCAGGTTGACGAAAGCACAAAAGAGGAAATACTATAAACATGACAGCTAAAATAACACTTTCATCCTCTTTTGTTGCTTCCCTTGGGGATGTTTGTTCACGTGTGTGTGTGTGTTTCTTACCTGGTTATTATGGGGCAAACCATAGAGGGCTTCTACCAGGTCGGCTGCTCGCTTCAAAATAACCTCCTGAGAAAAATAGAGACAAAGAAGAAGGCCTCAGTTGGTATGCAGTAAATACATGTGACGTCGCTTTCTTGTTTTTTTTTTTCTTGTTGGCGGTCAGAAGTCTGAAAAGACAAGTTAAAGTGAAGTTTTAGATGCATGTGAAGACATAAAGGCAGATTGCACTTCACAAATAAAAAGTTATTTAAAAAAAGACCCCCGTGTAATCTCTCTTCCCCTCCTCCCTCCCCCCCAACAGACCATCAACCAGCATCCATTTCAAAGTCTATTCATGATAAACAAATTGCTCTTCACTCCTTTTAAAGGCAGATTATCTGCTGTCAAGTCGAGTGCTTTTATGCGTCTTTTTTCTCTCCTGTGTCTAAATGACATCTTAAAGTGACAGGTATTTAAAATATGCTCCAAGGTAAATCTTAAAGTGCTCTGTAGGCTTCTTCTGCTGTGCATTGCCGGGCGAATGATCCAATGAGAGCAGAGCTGGAGAGCCAATCCTTCCTTATTTCTAGGAATTTCTTTACAGTGATTGTAAAGGTGAACAGCTTTGTAAGAAGAAGGACTGGATTAGACACAGAGTTCCCTCATTTTTATTCACATTTCACATAGGTGTTATTATAATTACTGCTGAATTTGATGTTCCAATGTCCTCCACGGCTTCCATTTTCACATTGTGCCCCACCACCCTCCACATTGCCCCACCCACCAAACCCACTACAATTCTCTCAGTCTCTCCTCTCTTCCTCATCCGCCCACCCTTTCAGTGTCTCCCTCTTTCTCTCTCAGCTCCCACCCCGGGGTCTAAGGTGCCTTGTTTAACTGTTAATGTGTTGTCGCTTCCGCAGCATGAGGCCGCCCGGCGACAGAAAGAAAATTACTCTGTGCTTCACAGTATTAACCTGCACTGTGTGTGACACACACACACACACACACACACACACACACACACACACACACACACACACACACACAC